>BTFY01000010.1:0-40175 GCA_037044635.1 Martiniozyma asiatica (nom. inval.) | reverse complement strand
AAATTGGGAGGGATGGCCGAGTGGTCTAAGGCGGCAGACTTAAGATCTGTTGGGTTGTCACCCGCGCGGGTTCGAACCCCGCTTCCTTCATTAATTTTTTTGCTTTTTTTGGAAAAAATTTATTTACTGTACCAAAAAAATGTTTATCTGTTTAAAGTTTTCATAAATTGGGAGGGATGGCCGAGTGGTCTAAGGCGGCAGACTTAAGATCTGTTGGGTTGTCACCCGCGCGGGTTCGAACCCCGCTTCCTTCATTATTTTTTGTCACATTTATTTTTAAATAAATAATTGAAACTAATATCGATAGACTAATGATCTGACTGTTCTTTGAGGTGTGGATGTGGATGGTAAAGAGTCGTAACTAGAAATTCTAATGTTTGAATAACTTACAAATGGTGATGGTCTACTACGGCGTAAACTATGATTATTTGCAATTCTTGGAGGGATTTGATTTTGTTGAAGCTGGTGTAGTGATAATCGCGGCCTCCGTGTGGTATTAGTATTAGCATTGCTATTGTTATTATTACTCTCATTGGCATTATTAGTTGCCTCATACATTCTACGCATCACCCAGGCTCTAGCTTCCTCCCTCACAGGCTCATAATCAGGTGGATCAAAAGTTGGCCTTGTTGAAACCATCATCAACAAATCAATTGCCTTCCCATCTGGAACAACCAATTCTTCAGGCCTTGGATTTTGTGAGTATTCGGGCACAGGAGGTAGCATTGCAATAAATTCATCATCTGTAATCATTATGTCAGTGAAAATAGCTGATGAATCACAAGATGAAGATGATATGCGAGAATAAGAAGAAGACGATGATGAGGAAAAAGAGGAAAATGCTGATAAAGATGGATCCAAAGCTGTAGTTGATGGACGTGTTTCTGAATTGGTAATAGCCAAAGCAGCATTTTGATTACTTGAAACTTGAAAATTTGAATTGTTGATAAACACTTTTGTTTCCATATTTGGATTGGTAAGTTCTGTAAAAGTATTATTTGAAAATGGGAACATACTATGATTTCCTTGCCACGTTTCCAAAGCCTCTACAGCTGTTAAACGAACAAAACCAACAGGTTTTGGCGGTAAAGTAGGCTTAAGCAAATCTGAAATAGATCCAGGATCTAAGGATGATGCTTTCCTTGCAATGAACATCAACGATAAAGAAGCAGGCACAGCACAAAGAGGCGCGTGTGTTTGGAGTTAACTAAAAACAGTAAAGGTAGAGCGTTTTGTGCTTTTACTTTTTAAAATAAAATAAAATAAAATAAAATGATAAAATAAAAATAAAGAAACCCTGACAAACATCAAAATAACTAAAACGAGCTAATAATCTTTTATTAAAAATCAACACCTGTCCATACATTTTTCTTAGTTTTTGTACAAAAACGTGACTTTTTGCAAATCGGCGCGGCTTTTTTTTTTTTTTTTTTTTTTTTTATTCTTTTCGATCGTTTTTTCATCATTCAAACTAGTACAAAATGATGAAGTTCCAACTGCAACAGATCCGCTACAAGAGAACCTCAGCTCTTTCCCCACAATTAACAAAATTAGTTAATCAATTATCAGTTCTTTCACCAAATCGTAAACAGCCCCGTCTTCTCAAATTGTGTAACGAAGATTACATAAAGCATAAAACTGTGATGACTGCTTGGAGTCATCTTCGTAAATCAAGAATGCAAGAACAGGAAAAATTATGGAAAAACCAATATGATTCAATTACGAAGGCTATGGAAACTTTGAAAAATGAAAATTCAACATTATTTGAAATTGCTAATCAACACAGTTATGGTAAAAGATTCCCATTAGAAATGAGAGTTCCAACTGAATATCCACCAAGACAAATTTGGTTTTATGAATATTTCCCAGAAAAGAAATAGGAGGGAATGATCTACTTTTAATAGCACTCATGTATATATACTAAACGTTTATAATATTATAAATCAATCAAGTTTTCTTGAAGTGTATCCATTGTAGATTTTGATGATTCAACAAAAGCTGGGTTTATATTTGCCATTTCTTTAATGTGCAATTGATCAAAAGGTGTATTAACATCTGCTTTAATAAAATCATCAAAGGAATCATCAAGATGATCATTATTTTTTATAATTTGCTGTAATTGAGACATATCTGTACCGGCAGATTTTATTGAGTTGCAATCATCAAATAAATGAAGATTTACATTTTTTTCATCTATAAAATTAAGTTGTTGCTCAAAATCAACAAAATTGTCATCATCTTGATTATCCCAAATGTTGTTGCCATCTTGATCTACATCTCCACCAATAACAGCATATCCACTAGGATCTTTATTATTTATACTTTTAGTTTTATGCTTGGATTGTTTTTTGGTTTTAGCTAATCCCTTTATTCTATTTGAATTACTTGTAGATGTTGCATTAACAGTAGAATGTGTTTGATCATCACTATCATCGTAATCATCAATGTCATCTTCATCATCATCACTAGCATCCTTTTCATTTTTTGCATAAGTTTTTCTGGCTCGTTGGCCTTTATCTGTAGATAATATCCAACCTTCTTGTTCTAATTGTTCTTTCAAACTCAACTCACGAGGAAGCTCACTAGTTTCACCTTGAATTGATTTAGAAGAAACATGGTCATTTGCAATTTTTGCCTTTCTCTCTTTGATCTCTCTTTTTTTAGTGTTACTAGACCACAATTTTAATCCAAATGATTTACTGTTTTTGTTTGATGATTTTTCTTTGTTTTGATTAATTGAGCCTTTTTCTTCCTTTCCGCCTTCACCTTCACCTTCACCTTCACCCCCACCCTCAACTTCTGTCCTTAATTTCTCTTTTGAGTGGTTAATTTTATTTAGTTCTTGATATTTTAGTTGTGATTTCATAAGGCGTAATCTTTCTTGTTCGTTTCGCATTGACCTGGCAACTTTAGCAGCAGAATCCAATAATATTTTGGTTACATTTCGTCGTTCATGAATTTCTACTGGTGAAAAATGTGCCCAGTTGAACAAATTCAAGTTGTTACCATGTTTTTTTTTATAAGTTTCATTTTCATTTTCATTTTCATTCTCATTTTCATTTTCAATTTCACTACTCCAATCTTTAATTAAAGAATGTGTATTTTTAAAAGTTGCTGTATTTTTCAATTGAGTTATTGTTATAGGAGTATTTAGTAAGTCAGGAGATAAAGTTAATTTATTATAAAGTTCTATCCATGTAGACTCTTCCATTGAATTTTTTAAATTTGAATTAGGTGTAAAGTCTGATTGTGATACTAATTCGCAAAACATTGAGGGTGTTATATTTATCGCATATTGTACCGATGAATAAAATTGGCCAAAATCATCCTCTTCATCACTCATTTCCGAAAAAAAGAATAATGATATTGCTCTTTTTGTTCCTTATTCCACGTACTTTGTATAAATTTAGAGATCTCGCGATGTTGTAAATCTTCACTACAGCAGTGGTCTTCCTAATACATGCATCAACCCGCTTCATATGGTTCCTACACTTGTTATTATTTTGATAGGTTATAAAATATGGGTTTATAACTATGTATACTGTCATTTAATCTTTTTGAACATTAAATTTGCAATTTCTTTACAAATTATATCACTTTTACTTTTATCTAGCTTTATTATCTGCTGGATATCCTTAAGTTATAGAGCAGCAACAAGTTTAAAATTAAAATATGAAATACCTGTGCTTAATTTACATGAATGGGCAATTCAGGGGCAAAATTTTAAAAATGGTAAGTTGGACCAATTGATAAAGCATCCAAATAAATTACCAGTTAAATTTTACCACTCGGATGTTAATGGATTACCATTCTATTGCAAACAGTGCAAATCTTTGAAATCTATTTTAAGACATCACCACTCAAATATTAGAATCCCGTTTAAATTTTTTTGGAAATGGCTTGATAATTTTATTTTAAAAGGGTCAATATTTGAAAATGATTCCGTTTGTGTGCCGCTGTTTGACCATCAATGTGGGATATTAGGTGCCACCATATCTGGGAAAAATTTTATTGATTTTTTATTATGTGCAATTATGGGTATGTTTTACACTTGGTTTTGTTGGATTACGTTAATCATTGGAGTTGAAAAATGGGGAACTACTAAATGGCTCACACCAATTGTAATTGAACTCGTTTTTGAAGGCATATTAGGAATTTTGCTTCTTAATTTCCTATTCAATTTAATTTATGGAATACATAACGGTATGACACTGTTAGAGGTTTTGCAACTTAAAACACAAGAAAAATGGATTACGGGTGTGTTCAAGCTTCATGGAGATATTGAGCTTTTAGGTGTTGTTGAAATTAAAAATAGAATTAAAATCAAAAGTCCAGTAGGACTTAAAAATAGAATTTATAATTGGTTCAGCAACAGTATTCAGAAATCAGAAAATAAACAGTTGATAAGATATCCACACAAAAGAAATGTTGCAAATCAATTACAACTGTGGTGGAAAATAAGAAACTTTAATTTTGAGTCTAATTTAGAAGAAATATATGATCTGGATAAAGTTAGCTGGAATGATGATATAGAGCAAATTTTTTTAAGTGAAATTGCCCGTGGAAACTACAAAGTCTTTGTTGGCTAACTAGAAATGGCTGAGCGCTCAGCTGCCAGAGGAAAAGTACCAAAATTCAATTTCAAAAGTGCATTTAATTTTATTTGTCTCGGCTAATCGGATAAACTTCCAAATTGAGCATCCTTTGCCATTTAAGCACACAGCTTTGGCCTTTTTCACGGGAAAAGGCAAAAACACGCGAATTTAAAATCGGCTAAATTTTTTTATTTCTCGGATGTTCGGCATAAATTCCTTTTTCAGAATGAAACAACAACGCGTCATTTTTTGTAAAACGAACAAAAACACACACAACGCCAAGTTGAACTTTACCAATGTCAAAGCGTTCCAGTGAACAATTTACAACTTCTCCAAATAAAAGAATACATTCAGAGTTCTCACCAGAGGTGACTAATATTCATGTAGACTCAGAGCTGGTGCCAAAAGAAATATCCACCTCTCCAGAGGCAATGGTTGTTGAAGAGCCCAAAGAGAATATGCAAGAAGATGAATATGAATATGCATCTGGTCAGGATGAGATAGATAAAAGTGACACTGATGTCAATGCTAATGCTAATGCCAATGCTAATGTTGATAATGCTGCTGCTGCTGATGATGATGATGCTAAGTATGATGTTGTAGATGTTGCCGTTGAGCAACTTCATAGTGATGATAGCGTTCCTGATATTTCAATTATTAAAAAATTACAAGGTAGAAACGAGCAAAAAATATCAAATGATGCCAATGATTTACTTAATACTATAAAAGAAAGCGTTGAACTCCATGTCAAGGGCAATATGAAACCACCAATTGTTACAGATTTAACAACTCTTCAAAATCAATACAAAGATATTATTTTAGACCTTGAAGATAAAATTTACTCATTAAATGAAAAATTAAATTTTAAAAATAATGAAATTAATGATTTAACACTTAGAATTAACAATGGTAAATTAACAACAAATGAACTTGTCCTAAAAGTAGACTCACTTAAATCAGAAATCAATACAAAAATTACTGAACTTGACTTGGTTAATTCATCATTAACTCAAAGTGAAAATGAAAGATCTAAAGCTCAACTATTATTTGAGGGTGAAAAGGGAAAGCTTAATCAGTGTATAGAACTTTGTGAAAGGCTAATATCACAACTTGCCTCAATTGAAAAAGAAAATCAGGAATTAAGAAATGAGAAGGATAATAGTAAATCTGTTATTGAACTTGAAAGGCGAATTAATGAGTTACAAACTCAACTTGATGATGAAAAAAATAAAAATGAAAAACATCCAAAAATATTAGAAGAAGAACTTGAACGTTTATCCAATTACCTGTATGTTCAGTATTCACAAAAGCATGAACGTAAAGTAAATGAACTTAAACAAATTTACAAAGGTAAAATGAAAAGTAAACAACAATCATATGAAAAAGATATTGAAATTTTGCAAGAGGAGGCATTAGTTAACAAAAAGAAGCTTAATAGTTGTCAAAATAAGTTAGAAATTGTTGAAAAGGAAAAGGCAAAACTTATTGATCTTTGGGATGAGTTTATTTCAGTTGGTGGATCCAAAGCAGAGTTGGAAGAACTAAAGAATTTTTTGAAAAAGCTAAAGTAAAATTGCATTTATAGTTTAAAGTTTAAATTTTAAAGTTTTATTTTAATTAGGTTAATTTAATAACAAGCTAATATTTTTTAGTTGATGTTTTAAATAATAAACCACTAGAACTATAAAAAACAGCATTTTCTATACTCCTTATAAAAATTAAACTAGACTTTTTATAAATTCGTATAATGATTAGAAAAGACAAATATTATTTGCTATTTATCTCTGCGATTACCATATATCTTTAAAAAGACTATGGGATCAGGTTTCACTCCAAGTACAAAAAATACAAAAATTTTAAACTCATCAGGCTTTGAAAAAATAACCATTTTATGAAACATCATCATAAAAGAGTTTGATAAAAAAAATTTATTTAATGGATACAAAGATTAATTTGATGAGATCTAATCTTAAAGAGGGATTACCATTCAGAATCACCGGTGGCTTTATTAAAAACATAATCTTTACCGTCAATATGTGCAATACCTTCTTTTAAAGAACATTTCCATCTATTTCTCACTCTTTGAACACGTTCGTATAAGCATAACATTACATTTTCTTCATCATCAACAGATTCATTTGATGATAACTCACTTGGATCATCAAGATCTGAATTGATTTGATCTGAATCCGCATCTAATTCATCATTCAACTCAAATTCATTGACATCATCATCATTTAAACCATCTGTCTGATTTATAAACATCGACGTTGTCTTTGATTCAACTTTACCTTCAATATTATTTTTACCTTTTAATTTTAATTTTGACTTTGACTTTGATTTTTTATTACTTATTTTCCATTTTAATTCCTCCCATTGATCTTTATCTATATCCATCTCTAATTCGAAATTTGTACTCTGTTTAATTCCATCTGCTTGACCAAGACCTAAATCCAAGCCCAGGTCAAGTTCTGGTACACCTAGTCCTGCTAACGGCGTTCCCTCATTTGCAATATCAAGGGAGGCCACATGTAGTTCATCATTATTTTCCTGTTTAATTTTTGGTTCTTGTGTTAAAAGTTCTCTTTCGGTAGCTATTGCTGTTGTTGCTGATCCTGATTCTGATTCTAATGCCAAAGGCAAATTTCCTGTTACTGATATTGATCCATTTGAATTTATTGCAGAAGTTAAATTCTGTATTGGCTGTTCTTCAGATGTTGTTATTTGTGCAGAATCATTATCAAATTGTTTAATGCTACCATTTGAGTCCCATGGGAAATCTGCCACTCTAGCCTCAGAAAGCTTTTGACGCCATAATCTTCCCAATTCTGTCAATGTATCTATTTCAATTCCTGACTCTTCAAAATCTTGACGAGATTCGTCTAAAACAGAATTAATAATAGCCTCATAAAGAGTTGCCGTTGCCTGGTTTGACATTGCACAAGTTCAAAGCTTCATATTTTTTGTTGCCCGCTCACTTTTCTTAACAAAATTGTTGAGGCGCGAAAAAAATCACGTGATTTAATGAGAATTTCAAATATTTTTCAATTCTTTTCCATTTCCTTTTCCTCTTCTTTGCAATGATTGAATTCCCTGAATCTGTTCTCCAAGAGCAAGAGGCTACTTCAAAGGGCCTTTTAAATAAATCTAATATACCCATCAATAATAATAATAATAATAATGCTAGTAATAGTAGTAATGTTTCAGAAAAACAGAGATTATCAATCACCTCTTCCTTATATACACCCCAAGATCCATTTTCAATTCCAACAAAATCTGCAGAGATTGAATCTCGATTAGCATCTATACAAAACAGATTTGCACGTTTACAAGAAAAAGAAGAATTACGTCAAAGGCAACTTTTACGTAAAAATTTTGAAAAATACGTATCAACTCCAAAACTTTCAGATTTTAAAAGGCAGACGGTATCTTTGCTTTTATTAGCCAGTGCGGTGTGTATATCTTGTCATGCAACGTGGTGGTGGCTTGCCAAGGAGGAAAAATTAAGACAATGGCAAAGTTTGGAAGTTGAAAAGAAAGATACCTTGGAGAGAATTTTACAAAATCAAGGTGAATTGTTTGATATTAATAAATCTTCCAAATGGTTTTCATGGTTATGGTAGTTGTGTACATATTATTAAAGTTTAAAAACTAACGTTAAATTAAAAAAATATTTAAAAAATTAGATAAATTAAAATTTTAAGCAGCTAAGCTACCCTTGTGGCCAACTTCCTGGGCAATTTTACCCAAAACTTGTTTGGCATCACCATTATTCAATTCAACAACAGTTTGAGCTAATTTTTCATCATTTAATAATTCTAAAAATGCATCAGCTTCATCTTCAAAACCTGCATCCTTACAAGCAGCTCTAACGGCTCTCTTATTTTTCTTTTTGGCATTCTTAGCAGCTTCCTTGGCCTTTTTAGCAGCTTCTTTGCCTGACTTTGCGGAAGCCTCAGCTTCTGCATGGGCCTTAGCAGCAGCTTCAGCTTCTGCCTTAGCCTTTTCTTCGGCTTCTCTGGCACCTGCCTCTCTTTCCCACTTCTTTCTAGCCTTTTCAGCCTTTTCATCCTCCTTAAATTTTTTAATTCTTGGATCTTCAGATTGAGCTCTCTTAACTAAATCTGAAACACGTTTGTTATCTTCTGTCTTCTTCTTCTTTCTTGCATTGTTATTCTTCTTTTCAATGTATCTCTTATGATCTCTGTTGGATGTATCATCTGGAACGTCTTCATCTAAAAATTCAAATGATCTCCAAGAATCAAAATTGTTCCAAAATTTATAAAAGGCATCAACGTCTTTCTTTTCTGTATCAGCATTACCAATTAACAAAACTGGTTGCTTTGTTGAGAATCTACCTTCAGATTCAAAAACTGGACCCCATGCAGCAAAGAAAGTTTCGTCATTGTATGAACCCTTGGCAGGTGGTTCAATGTGAGCTTCTTCATCAACTGAATCAAATTGTCTTCTTTTAGTTGAATCCAATAAAGTTTCGTATGCTTTTTGAATAATTTTAAAGAAACCGTCACCTTGGATACCCTTTGCAGCTTGCTTATCAGGATGATGTTCTAAAACAGACTTTCTGTGAGCTTTGACAATTTGATCAGGGGTTGCTCTGTGTCTCAATTTAGAAAGTGACAAAGCAGCATACAAATCAGCAGATTTCCAATCTCTAGGATCATGAGTCAAAAGTGACTTGTCAGCAAGTTCAGTGTCAAATAATGCTTCATCTTCATCAACAACAACGTCTTCAGCAGTTTTCAAATTCAATGAGGCAACATGTTGTTCATATTCAGACCAAGTGTGATTCTTTAAGATTCTTGTTGCATGGGCCAGATATTGAGGACCAATTGGTTCTAATGGTCTGTTTGTAGCCTTGGAGTACTTACCAATGGCAGTTCCAGATGGAGCAGATGGTAAAACAAAAGACATTTATTGATTTAACGTTCAAACTATTTCGTTGAAAAAAAAAAATGCAAAAAAAAAATTTTCACTGAACTAGAAAAAAATAAAAATAAAAATAATAAAAAACTATGTTTGTCATTGTACATGATAGTCAGTTAAATCCATCATGGTTAACATCAAAATTAATTACTGGTAATTTACCCCAAGAGTTAACACCCTTAAGAACTTTGGGGAATTGGATAAGTTGTTCACCTTTCCCAAATGATAATAAATGGCTAAAGGCTCATGATCAAACACAATGCATAACGTTAACAGAACAACCATCAATTGAAACTATTGAACAATTGGAAAAAAGATTAATGTCGTTGATTTCAGGTACAAAAACGCCAATTATTTTACTTAGTGGATTGAACTATTTACCAATTTTATTAAAGTGTAACAATAGTGATATAATATCACTAATTACAAGATTGCAAGAAAATACAAGTCAACTAATCATTACATCCCAGGATAATAATCAATATTTAACGACTTTACTACATTTAGCAGAATGTTCTGTTAATTTGCAACCTTTGGCAACTGGTAGAGCTAAAGATGTTGATGGTTGGTGTACTTTAGATCATAAAAATGGAAGATGGAAAGCCAGATTTAAAGTTAATCGTGATAAAGATGTTTTTTTTATCTAATTTTTATAATTTGATTAACCACAATTGATACACACAACAATTCACAAACACGCGTTGCGCCAAACTTTTATCCTCACTTCAACACCGTCAAACTGCAACTCAATGCAACAAAATATAAAAGGCACTCGTAAGGGTAGCCTTATAAATACTCTACCATTAAGTGGTAGTAAAACTTTAATTGGACGTCGAAGATTTCCACTCACTTTCCTTCCTCCAAGCACTAAATCTCCTTTATTTGTTTACAATAATGAGTATGATCAAAGATCATTTTTATCACTAGGAAGTGGTCATGAAAATAATAACAATGGAGAAAATTCTGATGGTGCAAGTAGTTTCCGTAGTTTACCAAGTACTGTTGATGTAAGTGAAGCAGAAGTTGAAAGTATTCGTGAATGGCTAGAAGAAGAGCGTGAACGAAGATCACTTTTAGATATTCAATCAGAGGATGAATTTTATGGTTCTATTTTAAATGAACCAATTTCAAAATTTGATAATAAATCAGTTAAAAGTAGAAGAAATTCAAAATCTTCATTTTTTTCTGTTGAACACGTTATTCAAGAAGAACAAAATGAAGATTATACAATAGAACCTTCAACAGAAACAGAAATTAAAATTTTACTCTCCTATACGATTCCATTAATATTTACTTTTTTTCTTGAACAAATTTTTTCTTTGGTAAGTGTAGTCTTTGTTGGTCATCTGGGAAAGGAAGAATTAGCTGCCGTTAGCTTGGCTTCAATGACATCGACTATTATTCTGGCAATATTTGAAGGTATAGCGACTGCTTTAGATACGTTATGTCCTCAAGCATATGGGAGTGGTAATCTTTTGCACGTGGGTATTCACACTCAGAGATGTTGCATATTTTCTTTTGTTTTATTCATACCAGCTGCACTATTTTGGTGGTTTAGTGGTCTTATTTTATCACTTATTTTAAAAGATAATCATGTGGTTGAATTAACTCAGAAGTTCTTAAGAATTTTTATTCTTGCTGGTCCTCCATATATTTTATTTGAAAATGGTAAAAGATTTTTACAGGCTCAAGGTATATTTGATGCTGGTACTTATATTCTGTTTATTACTGCCCCTTTAAATGTATTTTTAAATTGGGCATTGGTTTATTCAGAATCATTTGGTATGGGGTTTATTGGTGCACCAATTGCATCAGTTATTAATTTTTGGTTAATGTTCATCTTACTAGTCTTATACATTGTTTACATTGATGGTTTAAAATGCTGGGGAGGTTTTACTTTTGCTGCCTTTTTTCAATGGTGGGATTTATCCTTGTTAGCTATCCCTGGTATTATTATGTTGTTAGCTGAAAGCTTGGCTTATGAAATTTTAACTTTACTTGCCTCTTATTTTGGAACTTCCGCTTTAGCTACTCAAAGTGCTTTGAGTTCCGTTGTCAGTTTATTATACATGATTCCATTTGCTTTATCAGTAGCAAGTTCAACTAGGGTTGCTAATTTTATTGGTGCACAAAATGAAAAATCTGCAAAAAAATCAATTTTTGTCAGTATTGGTTTGGCAACAATTGCTTCAGTTTTTAATTTTCTCATAATTTTAATTGGTACAGAAACTAATTTATTGGGTAGGCTTTTCACAGAAGATTTGCAAGTTTTAAAGATGTTTAATTCCCTAAGTTGGTTAATTTCATTATTTGTATTTATTGATGCAATAGCTTGCGTAATGTCAGGTCTTTTAAGAGCTTTAGGTTTGCAAATGATTGGAGGATGGATAAATTTAATTGGTTATTATTGTTTTGGTGTTCCTTTAAGTTGTTGGCTAGCATTTAGTGGCTTTGAATTATGGGGTCTGTGGATCGGTAACTGGTTGGGATTATTACTAATTCTTCTATCTGAAGCGTATGTTGTTAGAAAGGCAAACTGGGACCAAATTTTAAAATCAGCAAGACAAAGAATAGATAATAATAACTGACACTTTTTATATAAAATTAAAGAAAAATTGCTAAAAAATTTTTGTTCAAAAAAAGTAAAATTAATTTTGCCGTCCCCAGGAATCGAACCTGGGTCTGCTCGGCCACAACGAGCTGTACTCACCACTATACTAGAACGGCTTTTTCTTAAATTGTTAAGGATTTAGTCTAAGGAATTCAAACATGATCCATAGAACGATAAATCCGAAGACTCGCAGATATCGGACAATGTTAAGGGTTACAAACTGCCGAATCCGAAGATTCGTAGATATCGGATAAGAGTTCATGAAAGCTCTGATTATTATATAAAGAAGGGATATCCTTGTTTTTATTGTTATATTTAATTTGTAAAGGATAAGGGATTACCGATATCAGTATTAGGTGATATATTATGTAATCACTTAAGATCAGATTTTATAAGGGTGAGAATATTCAGGATGGAATATTCTAGAAATAAAATGTTGAGCATTTACTCATACTACAAATTATTAATGATAAAAATATTTGTTTTGATGGGTTATTACAATTCTATCTGTTGTAGTTAATTATAAATCTTATAAATGGAGATTTTCTCCTTCTATTTATATTGTTTTCTTATCTAATCTTATTTGTGATAAGTGTCACTGATAATCTCTATCGTCCAATAGAATTCATTGTTTATCGATAGGCTTTGTTTCATAATGATAAAGATCTCTTATCAATAGATAAGCCTTGTTTCAGATTATTAATATTATCTTTCACTTACTGATAACACTTGTTTCGGCCCGATGTCCTTATCTAAAGTGTATCAATTCATTATGTCCTTGGTTATGACCCATAATCAGGAATCTCATTTAGAACCTTATCATTCTGATTTTCAACACACCCCCATCAGTTATACTTCATCTCAATAAGATTAAGTAGTTCATTGTATCTTGTAGTATCAAATGATTTAGTCATCAAGTCTGCAATGTTATCCTTAGTATTTATGTAGTTTAGTTTGATATCTTTATTATCTACATATTGCCTAATCTTGTGATACCTGATATCAATATGTTTGGTTCTCTGATGTAATGTGTTGTGTGATGAAAGTGTTAGTGCTGCCATATTATCACAGCATAAATTTATATATCCAATTTTAAATCCCATATTTTGCAGAATATTTTTAATAAAAATACCTTCTTTAATTCCTTCGGTTATAGCCATGTATTCAGCTTCTGATGAGCTATCAGCTACTGTTTTTAACCGTTTTGAATTCCATGCAACAATATTATTGTTTAATAAAACAATGTAACCTGCCTGTGATCTTCTATCCTCAATATGATTTCCCCAGCTAGCATCTGTTATAACAGTTATCCTAAATTCTGTTCTTTCATCATAATCTTTCAGTGTGACATCGTTTGTCTTATCCACATACCTAAAATCCTTAAACTTAACATCTAACCCCTTTTCACTATATTTAATTCCATTATTGGATGTCTGTATCAAATATTGTAACACCCTCTGAGCAGCCTTTAAGTGAGCTTGCGTAGGTGTTGATAAATATTTAGATAAAAATGATACAGCAAATGAAATGTCTGGTCTTGCCATTCTTGCAATATATAATATAGCACCTATGATTGATCTATATTCATGGTGTTCACTTGGGTTAAGATTCTTTGATTTTAAATTTCCATTTGATTCAAATCCTTTAACTAATGGAGTATTTATTTTACTTTTATGACTTTCAATTTCAAAGTTTTTCTTAATTCTGTTTATCGTTGATTTCATATTTAATTTTAGCGTATTGTCCTTTCTTGACATATCAATACCTAAAAACATTTCTGGTTGACCTAAGTCTTTCATGGTAAATGAGCTATTTAATGCTTGAGTTGCTCTGTTTATTAACTTTTGATTTTCTGCAATTATAATTATATCATCCACATATATTAGGATCATACATTTCTTATCATTTGTATAAAATAAACATGGTTCAATTATTGATGCTTTGTAACCTGCACTTGTTAAAACTTTGCTCAATGTTTTAAACCATAATAGTGGTGCTTGTTTTAATCCATACAATCCTTTATTTAATTTCCACACGCAATCTTTGTTGGTGTCAGTTCCTTCAGGTGGAACCATATATGTATCATAATCTATCACTCCATTCAGGAATGCGTTCTTTGCATCAAGTTGTTTTATATACCATTTCTTTATAACTGCAATTGCTAGCATGACTCTCATTGTGTCATCTTTTACCACTGGTGCAAATTTCTCCACATAATTTTCACCTCTTTCCTGTGTAAACCCTTTAGCGACTAACCTTGCCTTGAATCTATCTGATCCATTGATTTCTTTCTTAACATTAAAAACCCATCTGGCTCGAACAAGTAATGCAGTCTTTGGTACTTGTTTTCTTTTCATTATTGTAAACACTTTCTCATTATTTATTGATTTCAACTCCTCTTTAATTGCATCAAACCACTGCTGTTTTTGTTGAGATTTCAAGACATCTTTAAAAGTAACTGGAATGCTATATTTTGTTTTGTCAACTAACAAATATGTTTCAAAGTCACTATCGACTTGCATTTTATCACCCCCACTTCTTATAGAGTCTTGATTTTTTCTTGCAATTATCTCATTGAGCTCTTGTGTACGCCTGTTACGTTCTATGATTCTTTTTTCCATAATTCTACTAGTTGGATGTGATCGCTTAACGAGTTGTTTATTATTATGTTTACTTCCTTGAAGTTGATTGTATCTAATGATCTGTCTATCATTATTTTTGAAATTATCTCTTTTTCTCTTATACTTTATTAACGCTCTATTTGCCGTTATTTCTAATTGTCTATTGTTTGCCAGAACTAAACTTCTTGATTCATCCCTTGATGGATTGATATTTTCTGTACCATCTGTAATTTGTAGCTGCTCTGTTGGTACTTGACGTTCGTCATCTTCGTCTTCTGGTTCTTCAACTAAGTATGGTGTTGTCTCCGTTATTTTATCCTTTTGATTCCTAGGATTGTTTAATTGTTCTATATTACTATCCTTACTTTTCGACTGTAATTCCTTAGTGTGCTCCAGCATTTTTCTCTGTCTGTTTTCTAACCATTTTTGCTTTCTAGCATTCCTTTCCTTGATTCTCTGCAGCTTTTTCTTTTCTTTTTCCCTTAGTTTAGCTTGTAATTCTTGTACCTGTTTTTCTTTCATTAACCTTTGCACTGCTTCTTCATGTAGAATTGCCGATCTCTCAGTAAATATCGGTGTGCTATCATAATCTGGCATATCAATATCTGTTGGTAAATCATTATCATAATTTATAAATTCTTCATCTATAACATTTTCAACTGTTGCTTGTCGTTTTATATGTTGTTGATTATTTTGTGTTTCATGTATTGGGACTTGAGAATTATACTGTTTGTATTGCATTTGTGTTTGCATTGGAAATATTTCTTGACTTATATCATTGTTATTAACTATAGGTGTATTGTCCACCTCCATTTCATCCTCATTTCGTTTATGATTTTCCCTAACTAATGGTATCTGGTCTATTTCCATCTCATCATCTCGATTTCTATGTCTCGGTGTGATCCTTTTGTCCATTTTGCTCTTACTATTATTTAAGCTATTTTGTAATACGTTTGTATTCATCCTAGATGCTGGTGTTGGTCCTGTATAATTTGAAGATTTTGTGACATTGTGACTACTACTTCCAGAGTATCCCAAAGTTGTGTCACCCCCATATGTGTTATTTGTATTAGTTTTTTCGTTTTCCTCATTGTAATCTAATTCAACTATTTTGTCTCCTTGAATTTTATCCGTACTGCTTACATCAAGCCAGTGATCTCTGAGTGGAAACTTGTCTTCAATACATTTCCAAGCGGAAGTGCTGAAAATCCTTCTTTTATTTGGCACATATATTTTAGCTATTTTAAGTGAATCATCATACCCTAAAAATATACCGCTTATTGACACATTGTATAACTTTTGATCTCTATTGTAGTGATATGCAAATGCCTGACATCCAAATGGCATAATATGTTCTTCAATAACCTCTTTTCCAGTCATCTTTGTCATTGGACATTCTAATTCTCCTTCTCTAACCGTTCTATTTAATAGAAACACAACATGTAGGAAGCAATATTCCCACAAAAATTTTGGAATCCCTGATTCAACAACTAATGTTCTCATTTTCCGTTTGATATGACCTATGGTGCTCTCTGCACCCCCATTTTGATAACTTGAGTAAGGTGCTGTTTTCTCATGAATAATACCTTTTTCCTCACAGAACTCTTTAAATCTGTTTGTTGCAAATTCGTTATCTGTTTTAACGAAACATAACGCGCTTCCATTTGCTTGCGCCATATTTTGAAATACTTTTGACATTCCAATTAATTTCACCGAAGCCTCTGTTTTTGAATTCATGTGCTTTCCTATAATATAACCTGTTTTAACATCCCTGGCTATAATTCCATATGTCCCATTGATTGGACCTAAAACATCTGCAACTATCCTTTGACCTATGTTACTATGATGATGTGCCACCTTTCTTTTTCCATGTCTCTTTTCTACTTTTCCTTCAGCACATGATTGGCACTTTTTAATGACATTCCTTATGTCTCTCGCTGGTATTTTCTTATATTTATACATCCTCTTGACATTTCTAGCACTTGCATGTCCCCTATTGATATGATCCCTCATGATTCGTTCCTCATGTTCATTCAAATTTGTATAATATATTTCATTTGGCTTGCTGGTTTCCAGAGTGAATAAGTTATTTTCTCCTAGATTGACACTTGCATATTTGATACCATCTCTGACTATTTCTCCACCATGCATATTTAAATTAATCTCAAACCCTTGTTTGATTAATTTACCAGCTGACACAATGTTTCTGTTTGATGTTGGAACTACCACAACATCATCCAGTTCTAACTTGTTATTAACCTTAGTAGTACCAATCAATGTTGACGTTACATTGTTACCAATTGTTCTCAGAACAGTCTTTTTATGTTTAACATTCTCCAAGTTTTCTATTGTGTTTACCAAATGAATTGTTGACCCACAGTCTAAGATAAAGGTAGGGAATTTACTGTAAGAATAAGAAGAGGAATTGTATTGAGGTCTAAAAAGTCTTTTATACTCTTCGTCACTTTCTTCCTTGATAGTGACTGCATCAACCTCTTCTTCATCAGGTCTTGTCTCAATCTCTTCAGATTCTTCAACTTTCAGCTCATTCCAATGATTGTACATTCTAGCATACATTTCTTGTTCTCTAGCAAAGTGATTGATAGGTGCAAACATACTTTGGACGCTAGTACTGTTCACACCTTGTTGCTCAATGGTGTAACAATCAGCAAAATTGATCTCATTGTAGTGCTTGCTGGCATGTTTGCAGTCTCTCTTGTAGTGACCGTTTTTACCACAATTGTAGCATTTAACATTCTTCAATTTGCTAATACCTCCATGTCTCTTGTTACCTTTGCTAGTACCTTTGTTGCCATTATTTCTACCATTACCATAGCCATTACCGTTACCATTGCTGTTATTACCATTACCGTTATTACCATTACCTCTGCGGTTGATGAGGTTAACTTCTTCATCTTCTCTGCCATTAAGATCTGCCAAATAATCTTCAACTTTTCTGGCAACAGAAAATGGTTGAAGCATTCTCAAGTTTAGATTTGCTTGGGAACCTTCATACATCTTGTTGTTTCTCATGAAATGAACAAGTTCAGTTCTTGGTAATTTGTTAATGATCAAACTGTTGATGAATGGGATCATCATCTCATTGTAATATGTTAAAGAGACAGCCTCTTCTTTCAATTTTGCAATTGACCAAGAGTTACAGTTCTTCAAGAACTTGTTGATCATTTGTAACTCTTGTAAACCATTCAAGGTACTGTATTCTTTATTCATAGCATCAAACAATTTGATTCCATTAAATTCAGCAAACCGGTCAATGATTTTTGGATCATAGAAATGTAATAAAGCATTTTCCAACAATTTGCCAATGCGAGGGAGTTCATTGGAAATTTCTGAGCATTTGAAAATTTCCTCAATATCAGTTGAAGTAACTGTCAACGCAACCACTTTTTTAAAGAAGTTGATGAATTTTGGCCAATCAGTAGCAACTTTACTTTTGTTCAAAATTGGTCTCAACCTAATGTTGCAGAGACAGTCTTCCAACTCCTTTGAAGTGATGTCTTTGATGGTTTCAACTTCAGGAGTAGCTTCAATTTCTTGAGTGTTGTTAATGTTTTCAAAATTTTCGTTGCTCATACTTAAAAGATTGGTTATCTATTTGTTTTGGTGGGTTATTACAATTCTATCTGTTGTAGTTAATTATAAATCTTATAAATGGAGATTTTCTCCTTCTATTTATATTGTTTTCTTATCTAATCTTATTTGTGATAAGTGTCACTGATAATCTCTATCGTCCAATAGAATTCATTGTTTATCGATAGGCTTTGTTTCATAATGATAAAGATCTCTTATCAATAGATAAGCCTTGTTTCAGATTATTAATATTATCTTTCACTTACTGATAACACTTGTTTCGGCCCGATGTCCTTATCTAAAGTGTATCAATTCATTATGTCCTTGGTTATGACCCATAATCAGGAATCTCATTTAGAACCTTATCATTCTGATTTTCAACATATACGAGATGTATATAAATTTATTTTATGTTTTTGAAATACTTTAGATTTAATTTTTCATGGCGAGACTTCGAGGTGAGGAAATTTTTTTAATTTTTTTTTTTGGACACGCGAAAGCAGGAAAAAGTGTTTCTCTGTGTGTGTTGGTTCCTCACTGTACACGGATTCTATACTAACGTATAAAGACATACATCTAACTAAAAAATTGCTGATATATATATATTGGAATGTTGCACCCCTGATCCGAACATGGTGGGGTGTTGAAATATATTGTCCGGATCATTTGACTACTAACCTAGTCTAATGGTCAAGTGACTGGGTGGTTGATGTATGTGTGGTGTGGCGTTCGAAGCTCGACCAGGTAGAAAAATTCTCTAAGATAAATTTTTTATATGTGTGAAATTAGTCACAGATATTTTTAGATTGGGGATCAATTATTAGAAAATAAATTGAGATCCCGTGTATAAAAAATTTTCTTAGTTAATCAAGTAAAATATTGTTTATTAATATGTCCTACATAGA
Organism: Martiniozyma asiatica (nom. inval.); assembly: GCA_037044635.1. NCBI lineage: Eukaryota > Fungi > Ascomycota > Pichiomycetes > Pichiales > Pichiaceae > Martiniozyma > Martiniozyma asiatica (nom. inval.). The sequence goes on along the minus strand of BTFY01000010.1, from coordinate 20,908 downwards.
AACTAGAACTCAACTATTACAACAACCAGAACTGTACTTCAAAGTTCTAAAAGATGGCAATAATTCGCTAAATTTTGGATTTTTGTAATCAAAAACCTTAGAACCGGAAACTCTGACAAATGCACCATTGTCCTTTTGGTTCTTAAGAACGGCATCAGTAATATCAAAGAAGGAGTTGTCTCTGACACAGTCGACAATTACATCAAATAAGCCATTTTCTTTCACAAACTCTAATGTAGAAGCCACCTTAGCACTTTCACCCTTTGTGTAATCAATAATCAAATCTGCTCCTAAAGATTTAGCCTTTGAAGCAGAACTTGCAGAACAAGTAACAACAACATTGGCAGCTTTAAAATGATTTTTAGCAAACTGAATAGTGTTAACACCAACTGAAGTACCAGCACCTAAAATTAAAACGTTTTTACCTTCGAGATCACCAGCATATTGGTTTAAACTCTGAAATCCAGTAGCAGAGGCAATTGGCAATGCAGCAGCTTGGGAAAAACTCATTCCTTTTGGAATTTTGTGCAAAACGGTAGCCTTGCTTGCATCGAAAAGAACATATTCAGAAAATGAACCAACTGACTTCATTGGTGACAAGATATCACCATAAATTTCATCACCTTCTTTATATTCCAATGATTCACCAGCTTTAATAACGACACCAGAGAAATCACCACCCAAAACCTTTTTTTTGGATCCAAGATATGTGTAACTCAAGTTTTTGAGAATACAATCAACTGGATTAATGGAAGCCGCCTCAACTTTAACTAACAATTCTGTTGGTGCAACAGTTGTTGGAATTTCAATTGTTTCAAAAGTTGCTGGAGTAGAATAATTAGAATATGTTAAAGCCTTTTGGTTTGACTAATGCACCCTCTACTTTCCAAAGATTTATGAATTCGGTGCTAGAGCCCTTGATGAAAAAGTTTGTGATGGTTTATTTAGATGATATTATTATCTTTTCAGATACTATAGAGGAGCATAAAATGCATGTTCGGTTAGTTTTAGAGTTACTAAGAAAACATCAGTTAGTGGCTAAGTTGAAAAAGTGTGCATTCTTTTATGAACAAATTGGATTTTTAGGTTTTGTGGTTGGTAAAGGTGGTATTCAAGCTGATCCTGATAAAGTTAAAGCAGTGTTGGACTGGCCAACGCCAAACAGTGCCAAAGATATGCAAAGATTTTTAGGTTTGACAGGTTTTTACAGACGGTTTGTGTCACATTATTCAAGTAGAGTATTAGAATTACAACAATATTCTTGCGGCAAGTCTGATTGGACACCTTTCCATCAGTTATGTTTTGAGCATTTGAAATATTTAATGACGGTTGCTCCTATTTTAGTTAGTCCACATTTTGATGATGATTATAAGTTTAGGTTGACTACTGATGCAAGTCATGATTGTCTTGGTTTTGTATTAGAACAGTTGGGTCCAGATGGTAAATTGATGGGCGTTGTTTCCTATGGTAGTAAGAAGTTACAGTCGGCTGAGTTGAATTATCCGGTGAGAGAAAAAGAGTTCTTTTCTATTATTACAGCATTGAAGAAATTTAGAAGTTATTTGTTGTACAGACCTTTTATTGTTAGAACTGATCACCATAGTTTGATTTATTTGAATAAGCAGAAAGAAGTTAATAATAGTAGGTTGGCGAGATGGTTAGATTATATCTCCCAGTTTGATTTTGATATTGAGTATTTACCTGGTCCATCTAATTTCGTTGCAGATGCATTATCGAGACCACCATCCATTGAAGAAATTGAGGTAAATGAGACTGTCACACAGGTTGTTATTAACGAAAATTTGAAGAAAGAGATTATAGATGGTTATTTGAAAGATGAAACGTTTGCAGAAATTTATGATATATTAAGTTCAGAGTTGCCTGTACCAAAGCATTTGAATGTTACAATTACTCACTATAGACTGTTTGATAAGTTGATGTATTATTCTCCTTTAAGTGGGGGAGGGAATGACAGTGCTTTTGTTCGTATTTGTGTTCCTGATTGTCATATTAGAAGGAAGTTAATTAAGCAGTGTCATGATGCTTTGACGAGTGGCCACTTTGGTACATTTAAAACGTATGAGTTATTGGCTAGATCATTTTATTGGCCTAGCATGATGAAGAGTGTGAAGAGATTTGTTAATACCTGCGACACTTGTCAAAGGTCTAAGCCTAATAGAGTTGCTACTCAAGGTTTGTTTCAACCATTACCTGTTCCTGAAGGAAGATGGACAGATGTTACATTAGATTTTGTTGGTGGTTTGCCCAAAACTAAGTCTGGATTTGATACTGTGTTGGTCGTAGTAGATAGATTTTCAAAGAGAGCTCATTTTATTCCTACTACAAAAGAATTATCTGCTGCTGATAGTGCTGATTTGTTTTTGAATTATGTTTTTAAGTTACATGGTGTTCCAAGGAGAATTGTTTCAGATAAAGATATTAGGTTTACTGCTAATTTTTGGAGAACCATTCATCATAGGTTAGGGTCTACTATTTTGTTTTCCACTACTAATCATCCTCAGACAGATGGTCAGTCTGAGAGGACAATTCAAACACTTAATCAATTGTTGCGTTGTTACGTTGGTAGAGATATGGCTAATTGGGATAAATTATTGTTTGGTTTAGAGTTTGCTTATAATTCCACTTATCAAGAAACTGTTAAGGGTATTCCATTTGAATTAGATTTAGGTTTTGTCCCTGATGGTCCATCATTTGTATCAGGTATGTCTGTCAATAGGTTTAGTGCTTCTGCTAATGAGTTGGCTTCTGAGTTGAAAACAGTGTTGACACAAGTGCAAGATAACATTGTTGAGGCACATAGAAAGCAAGAAGCAAGAGTTAATCAATCAAGATCGGTTGCCAAATATGCTGTTGGTGATTGGGTATTAATACATAAAGATGCTTTAGTGATGGCTGCTTCCAAGACTTACAAGAAAATACATCCTAGTTATTTTGGTCCTTATAAGTTGGTTAAAAGGTTGAATGATAATGCTTTTAAGGTTGATATTCCAGTTATGACAAAGAAGCATAGAACTATTAACGTACAGTGGTTTAAGAGATATAATTTTAGAGATGAAGCTTATCCTAAGGTTCCTCCTCGTACAGATTTAGAAATATTAGATAGGATATCTGAGGTTACTGGTATTGCTGGCTTTGATTATGAAAAGCAAGTTGTGAATGTGTTTTGGAGAGATTGTCCACCGGGTTTAAGTTCTGAGATTTCTTATGAGCACTTCAATAAGTTACCGGCTAGTGTTAGAAGGACGTTATTAGAGCGTGCCGAAGTTTTGAAGGATAATACTGAGAAGTCGAGGACAACTTCTTGAAGTGGGGGAGAATGTTACGGATTTATTCAGACAAGTCCAAATGTTTAGTGAAACTTCCACGTGTTTCCTTATTGACATTCCACGTGTCCTTTTAGTGACATTCCACGTGTCCTTTTAGTGACATTCCACGTGTTCAATGGAATTTGAACATTATATAAAGAAGGGATTTCCCTGTTTTTATAGTTATATTAAAGAAAGTTTTTCCGTTATCACTTTTAGAGTTTCTGCTTTCTAATTTTTAGACAATCCTCTAGAGAAATCTTATCAGATCATTTGACTACTAACCTAGTCTAATGGTCAAGTGACTGGGTGGTTGATGTATGTGTGGTGTGGCGTTCGAAGCTCGACCAGGTAGAAAAATTCTCTAAGATAAATTTTTTATATGTGTGAAATTAGTCACAGATATTTTTAGATTGGGGATCAATTATTAGAAAATAAATTGAGATCCTGTGTATAAAAAATTTTCTTAGTTAATCAAGTAAAATATTGTTTATTAATATGTCCTACATAGAAACTAGAACTCAACTATTACAACAGGTTATGAGCACCTTTGCTCAGCGTCATCCTACTGGTTCGATCTTACAATTAACAAATGCCTACAACTTTACTGCTTGGAGAGATAATTTACGTTTTGTTCTTTCAGCTGAAAAAGGTGGTATTGTAAATTATTTTGACAATGAAGATTTAGGTATTTCAAGTGACAAAACTGTAAACGTAACCAATGAGGATAACACTACTACCACACAAGTTCTTACAGATGCAGAAGTTGACAAATTAAAAAGAGATCTGGACAACTTCCTTAATGTTATTTTAATGGCTTCTGTGGACTCGGAAATTATTAAGAAATATAGACATCGGGCAGGTTCTTTTGGTTTACAACTGTTAAAACAAATTACAGCAGATTATGGCAAATTATCCAGTGTGAAGATTTTCAAATTATTTCAAGTGACTATGAATAAAGTATTAGATGGTGAAAATTTTACAAACAAGGAAGTTCATTCATTGTTACATAAACTTCGCAATGCAAGTTTAACAAGTGATCAAATTTTAGGTCTTATGGTTTTACTTATGACTCCTGATCAAGAAAGGGCTAAAATTTTAACCCAAGATTCATCAATGTTGAATTTTGAAAATATTATGATGACATTAAAAGAACAAATGGAACCGGATACAACTTTAGAAATTCATTCTATCTCAACTTCTCAGAATTCTGGTCAAATTTTTGTTGCTAATCGTGACAATAGACATAAAACAAAAATTCAATGTTGGAAATGTCGTAAATTTGGTCATCATCAAAATAATTGCAGACAAGGTAACAGAATTGAAAAGAAAAATTATAAATCAAATGGTAGTAGTAACGCTAACTTTGCTTCCACTGCTAGTGAGCAATATGATAAAGATAATTGTTGGTCTGTTAATGTTGCTCGTGAGAAAAGTTTCAATGTGAAGAAAAATGACGATTCGTATATTATTGACTCAGGATCTACCATTCATTTAAGTAAAGATTTATCTCATTTTAAGAATATTCAACCATTTTCGGGTGTAATTAATGGTATTTCTGAGAAGTCACTCTCAATTTCAGGTAAGGGTTCTGTTGAATTTACTAAGGATAATGATAAAATTGTGTTGAAAGATGTACTATACGTTCCTGATGCCAGTCAAAATCTGATTTCCGTGACCTTAATAACGGGAATTACAAGCGAAACCATATGTTTCGATGAGTATTCGGCTTACTTTAGTCAAAATAAGAGAAAAATTGGGTCTAAAACAAAAGATAATCTTTATTACTTTGACTATCAACCGGTAATTCAATCAAAAATGGATCCATCTAATAATAATCTGGTGAACTTAACAAAGGCTGAAAAGTTTGAGATTGATCATGCCAAATTGGGACATCCCTCAACAGATGTAATGATTAAATTAGGATATTCAAAGCCAGCTGAGTTTAAATTATGTCCAGCATGTACTACAGGAAAACAAACTAAAAGCTATAGTAGCGTGTCTACCGAATCAATGAAAATAAATTCTCCATTGAGTTTGATTCATTCTGATTTGAGTGGTCCGTTCTCAACAATTGGTTTTAAAGATGAAAAATATTTTCTAACAATTGTTGATGACTTTACACGTTGGACACGGTTAGTTCCAGTAAAATATAAATCTGATGTTGCTAAAGAATTAATGTATTTTATAAAAATGTCAGAAAATCAATTTAGTAGTAAAGGTTTCAAATGTTTGGCGGTTAGGACTGATAATGGAGGAGAATTTTGTTCTCAGGAATTGTCTAATTTCTTTTATGAAAAAGGAATTGTACATCAATTAACAGTTCCATATAACTCACATCAAAATGGCGTAGCTGAAAGAATGCATAGAAGTATTAAGGATAAAGCAAAAGTATTATTAAAAAGTTCAGAATGTCCTGAAGTATTTTGGTCTGAAGCGGTTAAGACTGTGGAATATCTAGTAAACAGATTACCTACAAAAGCAGTTAAATTTACACCATTTTTTCATTGGAATGGAATTCATCCAGACTATAATTTTCTACATCCGTTTGGTTGTCTTTGTTATGTTTTTATACCACCGGAGAAGAGACAATCCACATTCTCTACTACATCAATTGAAGGTATATTTATGGGATATGAACCAAATCATAAAGCGTATAGGTGCTATATTCCCTCACTGCAAGATATTGTAATTTCATGTAATGTGAAATTTGATGAATTGGTTTTTCCTTTTAAAAATAATACACAAGTGCTAGAGGTATCAAATATACCTGAATATCTACCAAGTGACATTTTATTCGGGTCATCTGCTAAGGGCATCAATATTCCAATAGAATCAAAGTCTTGCGAGGACAGGCTGGACCCAAATGACTCTACGACATCGGATACAGAGTATTTAAGTACAGCAGACAATGAAGTGACACCTACTTTGACTGATAATATGTTAAACCCGTCTAGTTCTTTGGAAATAGATACCGATAATGGGAAAGCTGATGCTAATGGTGGTGAAAGTGAAGGATGTCCAAATTCGGAAAGAGTCGCGAAGATGCGAAAAATAAATTTTGAAAATTTTGAAAATTTACATGGAAATGATTATACTAGTTCAGAGTCTAATCAAAGTGAAGATGATAACTTAATGTCATCTGATAAATATACAACGCCATTTACACAAGCTCTGGATGTTCCAATAGATGAAGTAGATAAGTTTATTCCGATTATGGTCAATGAAAATTTGATTTCAACTAGACAACAAGATATAAATAAAAAGATGTCAAATAGAAAGAGAAGATGTTTGAAAAAGTTTAATATTCCAGTTGAAACATCATTATTACCTATCAAAGACAGGAACAATACAAGCGAAAATCCTAAGTCCATGATGGCAAATATAAATATCAAGAATTTTTATGTATTTAATACTGTACATCAAGCTTTCACAAATGGGTCCACATTTTATCAATTACCTTCTACAATAAAACAAGCACTTGCATCTCCTGATGCAAATTTATGGCAAGCAGCAATTGATAAAGAAATGAGTGCACAATATCAAAATAAAACTTGGACATTAGTGGATCTTCCTAAGAATAGACGTCCAATTGGCTGCCGTTGGGTATTTACAATTAAAGATACATCAACCCCTCCTATATATAAAGCTCGTCTAGTGGCACAAGGATTTAAACAAGTCCATGGATTAGATTATTTTGAGACTTTTAGTCCTGTTATCCGATATGAAAGTATTCGAATTTTATTAGCACTAGCTGCACAGTATGATTTACATATACATCAAATGGATGTGACCACTGCTTTTCTTAATGGAACTGTGAATGAGGAATTATATATGATGCAGCCTCCTGGTTTTGATGATAAAAGTGGTCGGGTATGTAAACTGAATAAAAGTTTATATGGATTGAAACAAGCACCTCTCTGCTGGAATCAGAAAATTAATAGTGTTTTAACTGACGCTGGGTTCGAACGTACGATCCCTGAATTTGGTATATATTTTTCAAGATCTCATAATGTGATTTTAATTGTGGCACTGTATGTGGATAATCTTTTGATTCTTTCTAATAATAATCATGGTATTCAAAAATGTAAAAATATACTACGGAAAAACTTTCAAATGAAAGACTTGGGAAATGTTTCTACCTTTTTGGGTATGAAGGTAACCCAAACAAAGGATCATATTTCAATTTCGCTGGAAAAATATCTGATTTCTATGCTTGATGATTTTGGAATGTCCGAATGTAATTCAGTTAGCACACCTATGCCAGAGCAAGTGGATATGTTACCTACTGGAAAATTACTAAATCAATCTGATGCTACTATATATCGCAGCATGGTGGGGAAAATGTTATTTGCTGCAAATACAGTCAGACCGGATTTAGCGTTTGCAGTTTCCTGTTTATCAAGATTTATTAAGGCTCCAGAAGAAAAACATATTAAAATTGCGAAACATACATTAAGATATATTAAAGGTTCATTAAAGTTAGGTTTAAAATATAAGAAAGTAAGAAATTTTACTTTAACTGGATTTTGTGATTCTGACTGGGCTGGTGATAAAAATGATAGGAAATCAACTACTGGATATGTTTTTATTATGGGTGGTACTCCCATTACTTGGAAATCTAGAAAACAACCTACAGTTGCATTGTCATCAACTGAAGCTGAATATATGGCACTATCTGATTGTGTGAAGGAAATTTTATGGTTAACTCAAATTTTAAAATCACTGGACTTAAAGATTAAAGAACTTCCTACAATATTTGAAGATAATGAAGGGTGTAAATTATTAGCGGAACATCCTGTATATCATCAGAGGACAAAACACATTGATATTCGTCATCATTTTGTTAGAGACAATCTGAATAAAACTTTTTTATTAGAGTCCATTGGAACTGAGTCTATGTTAGGTGATATTTTTACTAAACCGTTAGGAAGAATTAAATTTCATAAATTTAGAGATTCACTTAACATGACAGAGGTTTGAAAAATTCTATTTGTGATGAATATGATATGGCTAACAAAATTTGTGTTTGGATAATTGAGAGAATTATCTATTTGAAGTGAACTTTACTAACGAAAATTTGTGTTTTAAAAACAGTGTAACCTTGTGAGCAAGGTTGGTATATACAAGATGTATATAAATTTATTTTATGTTTTTGAAATACTTTAGATTTAATTTTTCATGGCGAGACTTCGAGGTGAGGAAATTTTTTTAATTTTTTTTTTGGACACGCGAAAGCAGGAAAAAGTGTTTCTCTGTGTGTGTTGGTTCCTCACTGTACACGGATTCTATACTAACGTATAAAGACATACATCTAACTAAAAATTGCTGATATATATATATATTGGAATGTTGCACCCCTGATCCGAACATGGTGGGGTGTTGAAATATATTGTCCGGATCATTTGACTACTAACCTAGTCTAATGGTCAAGTGACTGGGTGGTTGATGTATGTGTGGTGTGGCGTTCGAAGCTCGACCAGGTAGAAAAATTCTCTAAGATAAATTTTTTATATGTGTGAAATTAGTCACAGATATTTTTAGATTGGGGATCAATTATTAGAAAATAAATTGAGATCCTGTGTATAAAAAATTTTCTTAGTTAATCAAGTAAAATATTGTTTATTAATATGTCCTACATAGAAACTAGAACTCAACTATTACAACAGCTAGAGCAAAGGCAATGAAGCATAAGATCGATCAAGAGGCTAAGAAAATTGCAAAGCAAAAACTCGCGGAAGAGGAAAAACGCACAAAGTTGTTAAATAAAGGCTTGAAGACAAGAAAACTCATCGGTCAATCCTCTGAAATCACTGGACGACAACAACAACAACCACCAACAACACAAAATCCAGCACAAAAACAAACGCAAACGAGTCCTACAACACCATATATAGAGGAACCAGAGGATACACAAGAGACGATTGACAATGGACCACAAGAGCAATTACGCATAACGGATGGTGCAGAAATTAGTGATGCAGAAACAGAAGTCATTGGTACTAGAGAATCAAATAGAAGACAAGTACTAGATGTCAATGATACAAATACAAGAGCATTAGTTCAACAAGTCAATGCACTAACTAGACAAGTTCAGGCACTAAGAAAAGAAAATATTCATCATCGTCCAGCAGTCCAAAAGTTGGTAGCCAGCAACTAGTCAAGTACAACAAGTTTCAAAAGGAGCCTGGACCTGAATTAAAGAGAAGAAAGGCTGAACTAAGAGCAATTATTAAGCATAAAACTCCACGACTTATGGAAAGAGGGGGTGATACGACAAATGCTGGGGACAATCATGAAAATCATTTGCTAGTCAATATTCATAAATATGATATTCCAAAGACTTTCCAACAAGTCCTGAAGTCAAAAGAAAAATACAAATGGTTCGATGCTATAAAAGAAGAACTTCAATCAATTAAAGACCAAAAAGTATATGACAGTATACATAAGAAAAAGCTTCCTAGTAAAGCTTTACTAGTAAAAGCAAGATGGGTGTTCAATGTAAAGAAAGAATCAAATTTAAAGCCAGACTCGTTGCTAAAGGCTTCACACAAGAAAAAGGAGAAAACTATGTTGATAACTACGCACCAGTAGTCAAAGATGTTACAATGAAAACCACTTTAGCTATGGCTGTAATTAATGGGTGGTATATCAAACAATTAGATGCAAAGAATGCCTTCCTAAATGGTGACATAGATTATGCTACATACTTAGTTCCACCTGAGGGTACAGGAACCGACAAAAATTATGTATGGAAATTGAAGAAAGGCTTATATGGACTCAAGCAAGCTCCACTACTATGGTACAATACATTAAACAAAGTATTAACAGATGCAGGATACACTGCATCAGTACTAGAACCATGTCTGTTTTACACAAAAGATAAAAAAGGTATAATAGTAGTCTATGTTGATGATATTATCATTGTCACTGAGAAAAAAGAAAGGTTAAATAAAGCCATGAATACATTAAATAAAGCATTTGTCATGAAAGATTTAGGCACACCTGAAATGTTTTTAGGTATTGATATTAAGCAAAAGAACAAAAAGCTTACCATGAACATGAAATCAACAATAGAAAGGATTATAAAGAATTTCGACATCACTCCAACTCAAAGAAAAATTCAAACTCCAATGGTGAAAGGCTTTGAGTCAAATAACAATCTACAATCTAATAAACTAAATAAAAGTGAACATAACGAATACAGGTCAATTATAAGAACAATATTATACATAGCCAGAATGGCAAGACCTGATATCTCATTTTCTGTATCAATATTATCTAAAAGTTTAGTTAATCCTACAATGGCTCATTTAAAAACGGCTCATAGGATATTACATTATTTATGTCAAACATCAAACTATGGTATTGTTTACAGTAAAAATACACCAAAAGTAGAATTCAAAGATTTCAGATATATGGACAAAACTAATGAAGTTACACTAAAAGACTATGATGAAAGGACAGATTTTAGAATAACTGTTATTGTTGATGCAAGTTGGGGAAATCACATAGAAGATAGATCATCCCAAGCAGGATACATTGTTTTATTAAACAATAATATAGTTGCATGGAATTCCAAGAAAATGAAAACCATCGCAGAGTCATCTACTGAAGCTGAGTATATTGTTGAAATATATTGTCCGGATCATTTGACTACTAACCTAGTCTAATGGTCAAGTGACTGGGTGGTTGATGTATGTGTGGTGTGGCGTTCGAAGCTCGACCAGGTAGAAAAATTCTCTAAGATAAATTTTTTATATGTGTGAAATTAGTCACAGATATTTTTAGATTGGGGATCAATTATTAGAAAATAAATTGAGATCCCGTGTATAAAAAATTTTCTTAGTTAATCAAGTAAAATATTGTTTATTAATATGTCCTACATAGAAACTAGAACTCAACTATTACAACAGGTTATGAGCACCTTTGCTCAGCGTCATCCTACTGGTTCGATCTTACAATTAACAAATGCCTACAACTTTACTGCTTGGAGAGATAATTTACGTTTTGTTCTTTCAGCTGAAAAAGGTGGTATTGTAAATTATTTTGACAATGGAGATTTAGGTATTTCAAGTGACAAAACTGTAAACGTAACCAATGAGGATAACACTACTACCACACAAGTTCTTACAGATGCAGAAGTTGACAAATTAAAAAGAGATCTGGACAACTTCCTTAATGTTATTTTAATGGCTTCTGTGGACTCGGAAATTATTAAGAAATATAGACATCGGGCAGGTTCTTTTGGTTTACAACTGTTAAAACAAATTACTGCAGATTATGGCAAATTATCCAGTGTGAAGATTTTCAAATTATTTCAAGTGACTATTAATAAAGTATTAAATGGTGAAAATTTTACAAACAAGGAAGTTCATTCATTGTTACATAAACTTCGCAATGCAAGTTTAACAAGTGATCAAATTTTAGGTCTTATGGTTTTACTTATGACTCCTGATCAAGAAAGGGCTAAAATTTTAACACAAGATTCATCAATGTTGAATTTTGAAAATATTATGATGACATTAAAAGAACAAATGGAACCGGATACAACTTTAGAAATTCATTCTATCTCAACTTCTCAGAATTCTGGTCAAATTTTTGTTGCTAATCGTGACAATAGACATAAAACAAAAATTCAATGTTGGAAATGTCGTAAATTTGGTCATCATCAAAATAATTGCAGACAAGGTAACAGAATTGAAAAGAAAAATTATAAATCAAATGGTAGTAGTAACGCTAACTTTGCTTCCACTGCTAGTGAGCAATATGATAAAGATAATTGTTGGTCTGTTAATGTTGCTCGTGAGAAAAGTTTCAATGTGAAGAAAAATGACGATTCGTATATTATTGACTCAGGATCTACCATTCATTTAAGTAAAGATTTATCTCATTTTAAGAATATTCAACCATTTTCGGGTGTAATTAATGGTATTTCTGAGAAGTCACTCTCAATTTCAGGTAAGGGTTCTGTTGAATTTACTAAGGATAATGATAAAATTGTGTTGAAAGATGTACTATACGTTCCTGATGCCAGTCAAAATCTGATTTCCGTGACCTTAATAACGGGAATTACAAGCGAAACCATATGTTTCGATGAGTATTCGGCTTACTTTAGTCAAAATAAGAGAAAAATTGGGTCTAAAACAAAAGATAATCTTTATTACTTTGACTATCAACCGGTAATTCAATCAAAAATGGATCCATCTAATAATAATCTGGTGAACTTAACAAAGGCTGAAAAGTTTGAGATTGATCATGCCAAATTGGGACATCCCTCAACAGATGTAATGATTAAATTAGGATATTCAAAGCCAGCTGAGTTTAAATTATGTCCAGCATGTACTACAGGAAAACAAACTAAAAGCTATAGTAGCGTGTCTACAGAATCAATGAAAATAAATTCTCCATTGAGTTTGATTCATTCTGATTTGAGTGGTCCGTTCTCAACAATTGGTTTTAAAGATGAAAAATATTTTCTAACAATTGTTGATGACTTTACACGTTGGACACGGTTAGTTCCAGTAAAATATAAATCTGATGTTGCTAAAGAATTAATGTATTTTATAAAAATGTCAGAAAATCAATTTAGTAGTAAAGGTTTCAAATGTTTGGCGGTTAGGACTGATAATGGAGGAGAATTTTGTTCTCAGGAATTGTCTAATTTCTTTTATGAAAAAGGAATTGTACATCAATTGACAGTTCCATATAACTCACATCAAAATGGCGTAGCTGAAAGAATGCATAGAAGTATTAAGGATAAAGCAAAAGTATTATTAAAAAGTTCAGAATGTCCTGAAGTATTTTGGTCTGAAGCGGTTAAGACTGTGGAATATCTAGTAAACAGATTACCTACAAAAGCAGTTAAATTTACACCATTTTTTCATTGGAATGGAATTCATCCAGACTATAATTTTCTACATCCGTTTGGTTGTCTTTGTTATGTTTTTATACCACCGGAGAAGAGACAATCCACATTCTCTACTACATCAATTGAAGGTATATTTATGGGATATGAACCAAATCATAAAGCGTATAGGTGCTATATTCCCTCACTGCAAGATATTGTAATTTCATGTAATGTGAAATTTGATGAATTGGTTTTTCCTTTTAAAAATAATACACAAGTGCTAGAGGTATCAAATATACCTGAATATCTACCAAGTGACATTTTATTCGGGTCATCTGCTAAGGGCATCAATATTCCAATAGAATCAAAGTCTTGCGAGGACAGGCTGGACCCAAATGACTCTACGACATCGGATACAGAGTATTTAAGTACAGCAGACAATGAAGTGACACCTACTTTGACTGATAATATGTTAAACCCGTCTAGTTCTTTGGAAATAGATACCGATAATGGGAAAGCTGATGCTAATGGTGGTGAAAGTGAAGGATGTCCAAATTCGGAAAGAGTCGCGAAGATGCGAAAAATAAATTTTGAAAATTTTGAAAATTTACATGGAAATGATTATACTAGTTCAGAGTCTAATCAAAGTGAAGATGATAACTTAATGTCATCTGATAAATATACAACGCCATTTACACAAGCTCTGGATGTTCCAATAGATGAAGTAGATAAGTTTATTCCGATTATGGTCAATGAAAATTTGATTTCAACTAGACAACAAGATATAAATAAAAAGATGTCAAATAGAAAGAGAAGATGTTTGAAAAAGTTTAATATTCCAGTTGAAACATCATTATTACCTATCAAAGACAGGAACAATACAAGCGAAAATCCTAAGTCCATGATGGCAAATATAAATATCAAGAATTTTTATGTATTTAATACTGTACATCAAGCTTTCACAAATGGGTCCACATTTTATCAATTACCTTCTACAATAAAACAAGCACTTGCATCTCCTGATGCAAATTTATGGCAAGCAGCAATTGATAAAGAAATGAGTGCACAATATCAAAATAAAACTTGGACATTAGTGGATCTTCCTAAGAATAGACGTCCAATTGGCTGCCGTTGGGTATTTACAATTAAAGATACATCAACCCCTCCTATATATAAAGCTCGTCTAGTGGCACAAGGATTTAAACAAGTCCATGGATTAGATTATTTTGAGACTTTTAGTCCTGTTATCCGATATGAAAGTATTCGAATTTTATTAGCACTAGCTGCACAGTATGATTTACATATACATCAAATGGATGTGACCACTGCTTTTCTTAATGGAACTGTGAATGAGGAATTATATATGATGCAGCCTCCTGGTTTTGATGATAAAAGTGGTCGGGTATGTAAACTGAATAAAAGTTTATATGGATTGAAACAAGCACCTCTCTGCTGGAATCAGAAAATTAATAGTGTTTTAACTGACGCTGGGTTCGAACGTACGATCCCTGAATTTGGTATATATTTTTCAAGATCTCATAATGTGATTTTAATTGTGGCACTGTATGTGGATGATCTTTTGATTCTTTCTAATAATAATCATGGTATTCAAAAATGTAAAAATATACTACGGAAAAACTTTCAAATGAAAGACTTGGGAAATGTTTCTACCTTTTTGGGTATGAAGGTAACCCAAACAAAGGATCATATTTCAATTTCGCTGGAAAAATATCTGATTTCTATGCTTGATGATTTTGGAATGTCCGAATGTAATTCAGTTAGCACACCTATGCCAGAGCAAGTGGATATGTTACCTACTGGAAAATTACTAAATCAATCTGATGCTACTATATATCGCAGCATGGTGGGGAAAATGTTATTTGCTGCAAATACAGTAAGACCGGATTTAGCGTTTGCAGTTTCCTGTTTATCAAGATTTATTAAGGCTCCAGAAGAAAAACATATTAAAATTGCGAAACATACATTAAGATATATTAAAGGTTCATTAAAGTTAGGTTTAAAATATAAGAAAGTAAGAAATTTTACTTTAACTGGATTTTGTGATTCTGACTGGGCTGGTGATAAAAATGATAGGAAATCAACTACTGGATATGTTTTTATTATGGGTGGTACTCCCATTACTTGGAAATCTAGAAAACAACCTACAGTTGCATTGTCATCAACTGAAGCTGAATATATGGCACTATCTGATTGTGTGAAGGAAATTTTATGGTTAACTCAAATTTTAAAATCACTGGACTTAAAGATTAAAGAACTTCCTACAATATTTGAAGATAATGAAGGGTGTAAATTATTAGCGGAACATCCTGTATATCATCAGAGGACAAAACACATTGATATTCGTCATCATTTTGTTAGAGACAATCTGAATAAAACTTTTTTATTAGAGTCCATTGGAACTGAGTCTATGTTAGGTGATATTTTTACTAAACCATTAGGAAGAATTAAATTTCATAAATTTAGAGATTCACTTAACATGACAGAGGTTTGAAAAAATTCTATTTGTGATGAATATGATATGGCTAACAAAATTTGTGTTTGGATAATTGAGAGAATTATCTATTTGAAGTGAACTTTACTAACGAAAATTTGTGTTTTAAAAACAGTGTAACCTTGTGAGCAAGGTTGGTATATACAAGATGTATATAAATTTATTTTATGTTTTTGAAATACTTTAGATTTAATTTTTCATGGCGAGACTTCGAGGTGAGGAAATTTTTTTAATTTTTTTTTTTTTGGACACGCGAAAGCAGGAAAAAGTGTTTCTCTGTGTGTGTTGGTTCCTCACTGTACACGGATTCTATACTAACGTATAAAGACATACATCTAACTAAAAATTGCTGATATATATATATTGGAATGTTGCACCCCTGATCCGAACATGGTGGGGTGTTGAAATATATTGTCCGGATCATTTGACTACTAACCTAGTCTAATGGTCAAGTGACTGGGTGGTTGATGTATGTGTGGTGTGGCGTTCGAAGCTCGACCAGGTAGAAAAATTCTCTAAGATAAATTTTTTATATGTGTGAAATTAGTCACAGATATTTTTAGATTGGGGATCAATTATTAGAAAATAAATTGAGATCCCGTGTATAAAAAATTTTCTTAGTTAATCAAGTAAAATATTGTTTATTAATATGTCCTACATAGAAACTAGAACTCAACTATTACAACAGGTTATGAGCACCTTTGCTCAGCGTCATCCTACTGGTTCGATCTTACAATTAACAAATGCCTACAACTTTACTGCTTGGAGAGATAATTTACGTTTTGTTCTTTCAGCTGAAAAGGTGGTATTGTAAATTATTTTGACAATGGAGATTTAGGTATTTCAAGTGACAAAACTGTAAACGTAACCAATGAGGATAACACTACTACCACACAAGTTCTTACAGATGCAGAAGTTGACAAATTAAAAAGAGATCTGGACAACTTCCTTAATGTTATTTTAATGGCTTCTGTGGACTCGGAAATTATTAAGAAATATAGACATCGGGCAGGTTCTTTTGGTTTACAACTGTTAAAACAAATTACTGCAGATTATGGCAAATTATCCAGTGTGAAGATTTTCAAATTATTTCAAGTGACTATTAATAAAGTATTAAATGGTGAAAATTTTACAAACAAGGAAGTTCATTCATTGTTACATAAACTTCGCAATGCAAGTTTAACAAGTGATCAAATTTTAGGTCTTATGGTTTTACTTATGACTCCTGATCAAGAAAGGGCTAAAATTTTAACACAAGATTCATCAATGTTGAATTTTGAAAATATTATGATGACATTAAAAGAACAAATGGAACCGGATACAACTTTAGAAATTCATTCTATCTCAACTTCTCAGAATTCTGGTCAAATTTTTGTTGCTAATCGTGACAATAGACATAAAACAAAAATTCAATGTTGGAAATGTCGTAAATTTGGTCATCATCAAAATAATTGCAGACAAGGTAACAGAATTGAAAAGAAAAATTATAAATCAAATGGTAGTAGTAACGCTAACTTTGCTTCCACTGCTAGTGAGCAATATGATAAAGATAATTGTTGGTCTGTTAATGTTGCTCGTGAGAAAAGTTTCAATGTGAAGAAAAATGACGATTCGTATATTATTGACTCAGGATCTACCATTCATTTAAGTAAAGATTTATCTCATTTTAAGAATATTCAACCATTTTCGGGTGTAATTAATGGTATTTCTGAGAAGTCACTCTCAATTTCAGGTAAGGGTTCTGTTGAATTTACTAAGGATAATGATAAAATTGTGTTGAAAGATGTACTATACGTTCCTGATGCCAGTCAAAATCTGATTTCCGTGACCTTAATAACGGGAATTACAAGCGAAACCATATGTTTCGATGAGTATTCGGCTTACTTTAGTCAAAATAAGAGAAAAATTGGGTCTAAAACAAAAGATAATCTTTATTACTTTGACTATCAACCGGTAATTCAATCAAAAATGGATCCATCTAATAATAATCTGGTGAACTTAACAAAGGCTGAAAAGTTTGAGATTGATCATGCCAAATTGGGACATCCCTCAACAGATGTAATGATTAAATTAGGATATTCAAAGCCAGCTGAGTTTAAATTATGTCCAGCATGTACTACAGGAAAACAAACTAAAAGCTATAGTAGCGTGTCTACAGAATCAATGAAAATAAATTCTCCATTGAGTTTGATTCATTCTGATTTGAGTGGTCCGTTCTCAACAATTGGTTTTAAAGATGAAAAATATTTTCTAACAATTGTTGATGACTTTACACGTTGGACACGGTTAGTTCCAGTAAAATATAAATCTGATGTTGCTAAAGAATTAATGTATTTTATAAAAATGTCAGAAAATCAATTTAGTAGTAAAGGTTTCAAATGTTTGGCGGTTAGGACTGATAATGGAGGAGAATTTTGTTCTCAGGAATTGTCTAATTTCTTTTATGAAAAAGGAATTGTACATCAATTGACAGTTCCATATAACTCACATCAAAATGGCGTAGCTGAAAGAATGCATAGAAGTATTAAGGATAAAGCAAAAGTATTATTAAAAAGTTCAGAATGTCCTGAAGTATTTTGGTCTGAAGCGGTTAAGACTGTGGAATATCTAGTAAACAGATTACCTACAAAAGCAGTTAAATTTACACCATTTTTTCATTGGAATGGAATTCATCCAGACTATAATTTTCTACATCCGTTTGGTTGTCTTTGTTATGTTTTTATACCACCGGAGAAGAGACAATCCACATTCTCTACTACATCAATTGAAGGTATATTTATGGGATATGAACCAAATCATAAAGCGTATAGGTGCTATATTCCCTCACTGCAAGATATTGTAATTTCATGTAATGTGAAATTTGATGAATTGGTTTTTCCTTTTAAAAATAATACACAAGTGCTAGAGGTATCAAATATACCTGAATATCTACCAAGTGACATTTTATTCGGGTCATCTGCTAAGGGCATCAATATTCCAATAGAATCAAAGTCTTGCGAGGACAGGCTGGACCCAAATGACTCTACGACATCGGATACAGAGTATTTAAGTACAGCAGACAATGAAGTGACACCTACTTTGACTGATAATATGTTAAACCCGTCTAGTTCTTTGGAAATAGATACCGATAATGGGAAAGCTGATGCTAATGGTGGTGAAAGTGAAGGATGTCCAAATTCGGAAAGAGTCGCGAAGATGCGAAAAATAAATTTTGAAAATTTTGAAAATTTACATGGAAATGATTATACTAGTTCAGAGTCTAATCAAAGTGAAGATGATAACTTAATGTCATCTGATAAATATACAACGCCATTTACACAAGCTCTGGATGTTCCAATAGATGAAGTAGATAAGTTTATTCCGATTATGGTCAATGAAAATTTGATTTCAACTAGACAACAAGATATAAATAAAAAGATGTCAAATAGAAAGAGAAGATGTTTGAAAAAGTTTAATATTCCAGTTGAAACATCATTATTACCTATCAAAGACAGGAACAATACAAGCGAAAATCCTAAGTCCATGATGGCAAATATAAATATCAAGAATTTTTATGTATTTAATACTGTACATCAAGCTTTCAAAAAGGGGTCCACATTTTATCAATTACCTTCTACAATAAAACAAGCACTTGCATCTCCTGATGCAAATTTATGGCAAGCAGCAATTGATAAAGAAATGAGTGCACAATATCAAAATAAAACTTGGACATTAGTGGATCTTCCTAAGAATAGACGTCCAATTGGCTGCCGTTGGGTATTTACAATTAAAGATACATCAACCCCTCCTATATATAAAGCTCGTCTAGTGGCACAAGGATTTAAACAAGTCCATGGATTAGATTATTTTGAGACTTTTAGTCCTGTTATCCGATATGAAAGTATTCGAATTTTATTAGCACTAGCTGCACAGTATGATTTACATATACATCAAATGGATGTGACCACTGCTTTTCTTAATGGAACTGTGAATGAGGAATTATATATGATGCAGCCTCCTGGTTTTGATGATAAAAGTGGTCGGGTATGTAAACTGAATAAAAGTTTATATGGATTGAAACAAGCACCTCTCTGCTGGAATCAGAAAATTAATAGTGTTTTAACTGACGCTGGGTTCGAACGTACGATCCCTGAATTTGGTATATATTTTTCAAGATCTCATAATGTGATTTTAATTGTGGCACTGTATGTGGATGATCTTTTGATTCTTTCTAATAATAATCATGGTATTCAAAAATGTAAAAATATACTACGGAAAAACTTTCAAATGAAAGACTTGGGAAATGTTTCTACCTTTTTGGGTATGAAGGTAACCCAAACAAAGGATCATATTTCAATTTCGCTGGAAAAATATCTGATTTCTATGCTTGATGATTTTGGAATGTCCGAATGTAATTCAGTTAGCACACCTATGCCAGAGCAAGTGGATATGTTACCTACTGGAAAATTACTAAATCAATCTGATGCTACTATATATCGCAGCATGGTGGGGAAAATGTTATTTGCTGCAAATACAGTCAGACCGGATTTAGCGTTTGCAGTTTCCTGTTTATCAAGATTTATTAAGGCTCCAGAAGAAAAACATATTAAAATTGCGAAACATACATTAAGATATATTAAAGGTTCATTAAAGTTAGGTTTAAAATATAAGAAAGTAAGAAATTTTACTTTAACTGGATTTTGTGATTCTGACTGGGCTGGTGATAAAAATGATAGGAAATCAACTACTGGATATGTTTTTATTATGGGTGGTACTCCCATTACTTGGAAATCTAGAAAACAACCTACAGTTGCATTGTCATCAACTGAAGCTGAATATATGGCACTATCTGATTGTGTGAAGGAAATTTTATGGTTAACTCAAATTTTAAAATCACTGGACTTAAAGATTAAAGAACTTCCTACAATATTTGAAGATAATGAAGGGTGTAAATTATTAGCGGAACATCCTGTATATCATCAGAGGACAAAACACATTGATATTCGTCATCATTTTGTTAGAGACAATCTGAATAAAACTTTTTTATTAGAGTCCATTGGAACTGAGTCTATGTTAGGTGATATTTTTACTAAACCGTTAGGAAGAATTAAATTTCATAAATTTAGAGATTCACTTAACATGACAGAGGTTTGAAAAATTCTATTTGTGATAAATATGATATGGCTAACAAAATTTGTGTTTGGATAATTGAGA
Source organism: Martiniozyma asiatica (nom. inval.) (assembly GCA_037044635.1). NCBI lineage: Eukaryota > Fungi > Ascomycota > Pichiomycetes > Pichiales > Pichiaceae > Martiniozyma > Martiniozyma asiatica (nom. inval.). The sequence goes on along the minus strand of BTFY01000010.1, from coordinate 27 downwards.
GAATTATCTATTTGAAGTGAACTTTAC
>BTFY01000008.1:0-29099 GCA_037044635.1 Martiniozyma asiatica (nom. inval.) | reverse complement strand
CTCACCTCGAAGTCTCGCCATGAAAAATTAAATCTAAAGTATTTCAAAAACATAAAATAAATTTATATACATCTTGTATATACCAACCTTGCTCACAAGGTTACACTGTTTTTAAAACACAAATTTTCGTTAGTAAAGTTCACTTCAAATAGATAATTCTCTCAATTATCCAAACACAAATTTTGTTAGCCATATCATATTTATCACAAATAGAATTTTTCAAACCTCTGTCATGTTAAGTGAATCTCTAAATTTATGAAATTTAATTCTTCCTAACGGTTTAGTAAAAATATCACCTAACATAGACTCAGTTCCAATGGACTCTAATAAAAAAGTTTTATTCAGATTGTCTCTAACAAAATGATGACGAATATCAATGTGTTTTGTCCTCTGATGATATACAGGATGTTCCGCTAATAATTTACACCCTTCATTATCTTCAAATATTGTAGGAAGTTCTTTAATCTTTAAGTCCAGTGATTTTAAAATTTGAGTTAACCATAAAATTTCCTTCACACAATCAGATAGTGCCATATATTCAGCTTCAGTTGATGACAATGCAACTGTAGGTTGTTTTCTAGATTTCCAAGTAATGGGAGTACCACCCATAATAAAAACATATCCAGTAGTTGATTTCCTATCATTTTTATCACCAGCCCAGTCAGAATCACAAAATCCAGTTAAAGTAAAATTTCTTACTTTCTTATATTTTAAACCTAACTTTAATGAACCTTTAATATATCTTAATGTATGTTTCGCAATTTTAATATGTTTTTCTTCTGGAGCCTTAATAAATCTTGATAAACAGGAAACTGCAAACGCTAAATCCGGTCTGACTGTATTTGCAGCAAATAACATTTTCCCCACCATGCTGCGATATATAGTAGCATCAGATTGATTTAGTAATTTTCCAGTAGGTAACATATCCACTTGCTCTGGCATAGGTGTGCTAACTGAATTACATTCGGACATTCCAAAATCATCAAGCATAGAAATCAGATATTTTTCCAACGAAATTGAAATATGATCCTTTGTTTGGGTTACCTTCATACCCAAAAAGGTAGAAACATTTCCCAAGTCTTTCATTTGAAAGTTTTTCCGTAGTATATTTTTACATTTTTGAATACCATGATTATTATTAGAAAGAATCAAAAGATCATCCACATACAGTGCCACAATTAAAATCACATTATGAGATCTTGAAAAATATATACCAAATTCAGGGATCGTACGTTCGAACCCAGCGTCAGTTAAAACACTATTAATTTTCTGATTCCAGCAGAGAGGTGCTTGTTTCAATCCATATAAACTTTTATTCAGTTTACATACCCGACCACTTTTATCATCAAAACCAGGAGGCTGCATCATATATAATTCCTCATTCACAGTTCCATTAAGAAAAGCAGTGGTCACATCCATTTGATGTATATGTAAATCATACTGTGCAGCTAGTGCTAATAAAATTCGAATACTTTCATATCGGATAACAGGACTAAAAGTCTCAAAATAATCTAATCCATGGACTTGTTTAAATCCTTGTGCCACTAGACGAGCTTTATATATAGGAGGGGTTGATGTATCTTTAATTGTAAATACCCAACGGCAGCCAATTGGACGTCTATTCTTAGGAAGATCCACTAATGTCCAAGTTTTATTTTGATATTGTGCACTCATTTCTTTATCAATTGCTGCTTGCCATAAATTTGCATCAGGAGATGCAAGTGCTTGTTTTATTGTAGAAGGTAATTGATAAAATGTGGACCCATTTGTGAAAGCTTGATGTACAGTATTAAATACATAAAAATTCTTGATATTTATATTTGCCATCATGGACTTAGGATTTTCGCTTGTATTGTTCCTGTCTTTGATAGGTAATAATGATGTTTCAACTGGAATATTAAACTTTTTCAAACATCTTCTCTTTCTATTTGACATCTTTTTATTTATATCTTGTTGTCTAGTTGAAATCAAATTTTCATTGACCATAATCGGAATAAACTTATCTACTTCATCTATTGGAACATCCAGAGCTTGTGTAAATGGCGTTGTATATTTATCAGATGACATTAAGTTATCATCTTCACTTTGATTAGACTCTGAACTAGTATAATCATTTCCATGTAAATTTTCAAAATTTTCAAAATTTATTTTTCGCATCTTCGCGACTCTTTCCGAATTTGGACATCCTTCACTTTCACCACCATTAGCATCAGCTTTCCCATTATCGGTATCTATTTCCAAAGAACTAGACGGGTTTAACATATTATCAGTCAAAGTAGGTGTCACTTCATTGTCTGCTGTACTTAAATACTCTGTATCCGATGTCGTAGAGTCATTTGGGTCCAGCCTGTCCTCGCAAGACTTTGATTCTATTGGAATATTGATGCCCTTAGCAGATGACCCGAATAAAATGTCACTTGGTAGATATTCAGGTATATTTGATACCTCTAGCACTTGTGTATTATTTTTAAAAGGAAAAACCAATTCATCAAATTTCACATTACATGAAATTACAATATCTTGCAGTGAGGGAATATAGCACCTATACGCTTTATGATTTGGTTCATATCCCATAAATATACCTTCAATTGATGTAGTAGAGAATGTGGATTGTCTCTTCTCCGGTGGTATAAAAACATAACAAAGACAACCAAACGGATGTAGAAAATTATAGTCTGGATGAATTCCATTCCAATGAAAAAATGGTGTAAATTTAACTGCTTTTGTAGGTAATCTGTTTACTAGATATTCCACAGTCTTAACCGCTTCAGACCAAAATACTTCAGGACATTCTGAACTTTTTAATAATACTTTTGCTTTATCCTTAATACTTCTATGCATTCTTTCAGCTACGCCATTTTGATGTGAGTTATATGGAACTGTCAATTGATGTACAATTCCTTTTTCATAAAAGAAATTAGACAATTCCTGAGAACAAAATTCTCCTCCATTATCAGTCCTAACCGCCAAACATTTGAAACCTTTACTACTAAATTGATTTTCTGACATTTTTATAAAATACATTAATTCTTTAGCAACATCAGATTTATATTTTACTGGAACTAACCGTGTCCAACGTGTAAAGTCATCAACAATTGTTAGAAAATATTTTTCATCTTTAAAACCAATTGTTGAGAACGGACCACTCAAATCAGAATGAATCAAACTCAATGGAGAATTTATTTTCATTGATTCTGTAGACACGCTACTATAGCTTTTAGTTTGTTTTCCTGTAGTACATGCTGGACATAATTTAAACTCAGCTGGCTTTGAATATCCTAATTTAATCATTACATCTGTTGAGGGATGTCCCAATTTGGCATGATCAATCTCAAACTTTTCAGCCTTTGTTAAGTTCACCAGATTATTATTAGATGGATCCATTTTTGATTGAATTACCGGTTGATAGTCAAAGTAATAAAGATTATCTTTTGTTTTAGACCCAATTTTTCTCTTATTTTGACTAAAGTAAGCCGAATACTCATCGAAACATATGGTTTCGCTTGTAATTCCCGTTATTAAGGTCACGGAAATCAGATTTTGACTGGCATCAGGAACGTATAGTACATCTTTCAACACAATTTTATCATTATCCTTAGTAAATTCAACAGAACCCTTACCTGAAATTGAGAGTGACTTCTCAGAAATACCATTAATTACACCCGAAAATGGTTGAATATTCTTAAAATGAGATAAATCTTTACTTAAATGAATGGTAGATCCTGAGTCAATAATATACGAATCGTCATTTTTCTTCACATTGAAACTTTTCTCACGAGCAACATTAACAGACCAACAATTATCTTTATCATATTGCTCACTAGCAGTGGAAGCAAAGTTAGCGTTACTACTACCATTTGATTTATAATTTTTCTTTTCAATTCTGTTACCTTGTCTGCAATTATTTTGATGATGACCAAATTTACGACATTTCCAACATTGAATTTTTGTTTTATGTCTATTGTCACGATTAGCAACAAAAATTTGACCAGAATTCTGAGAAGTTGAGATAGAATGAATTTCTAAAGTTGTATCCGGTTCCATTTGTTCTTTTAATGTCATCATAATATTTTCAAAATTCAACATTGATGAATCTTGTGTTAAAATTTTAGCCCTTTCTTGATCAGGAGTCATAAGTAAAACCATAAGACCTAAAATTTGATCACTTGTTAAACTTGCATTGCGAAGTTTATGTAACAATGAATGAACTTCCTTGTTTGTAAAATTTTCACCATTTAATACTTTATTAATAGTCACTTGAAATAATTTGAAAATCTTCACACTGGATAATTTGCCATAATCTGCAGTAATTTGTTTTAACAGTTGTAAACCAAAAGAACCTGCCCGATGTCTATATTTCTTAATAATTTCCGAGTCCACAGAAGCCATTAAAATAACATTAAGGAAGTTGTCCAGATCTCTTTTTAATTTGTCAACTTCTGCATCTGTAAGAACTTGTGTGGTAGTAGTGTTATCCTCATTGGTTACGTTTACAGTTTTGTCACTTGAAATACCTAAATCTCCATTGTCAAAATAATTTACAATACCACCTTTTTCAGCTGAAAGAACAAAACGTAAATTATCTCTCCAAGCAGTAAAGTTGTAGGCATTTGTTAATTGTAAGATCGAACCAGTAGGATGACGCTGAGCAAAGGTGCTCATAACCTGTTGTAATAGTTGAGTTCTAGTTTCTATGTAGGACATATTAATAAACAATATTTTACTTGATTAACTAAGAAAATTTTTTATACACGGGATCTCAATTTATTTTCTAATAATTGATCCCCAATCTAAAAATATCTGTGACTAATTTCACACATATAAAAAATTTATCTTAGAGAATTTTTCTACCTGGTCGAGCTTCGAACGCCACACCACACATACATCAACCACCCAGTCACTTGACCATTAGACTAGGTTAGTAGTCAAATGATCCGGACAATATATTTCAACACCCCACCATGTTCGGATCAGGGGTGCAACATTCCAATATATATATATCAGCAATTTTTAGTTAGATGTATGTCTTTATACGTTAGTATAGAATCCGTGTACAGTGAGGAACCAACACACACAGAGAAACACTTTTTCCTGCTTTCGCGTGTCCAAAAAAAAAAAATTAAAAAAATTTCCTCACCTCGAAGTCTCGCCATGAAAAATTAAATCTAAAGTATTTCAAAAACATAAAATAAATTTATATACATCTCGTATATACCAACCTTGCTCACAAGGTTACACTGTTTTTAAAACACAAATTTTCGTTAGTAAAGTTCACTTCAAATAGATAATTCTCTCAATTATCCAAACACAAATTTTGTTAGCCATATCATATTCATCACAAATAGAATTTTTTCAAACCTCTGTCATGTTAAGTGAATCTCTAAATTTATGAAATTTAATTCTTCCTAACGGTTTAGTAAAAATATCACCTAACATAGACTCAGTTCCAATGGACTCTAATAAAAAAGTTTTATTCAGATTGTCTCTAATAAAATGATGACGAATATCAATGTGTTTTGTCCTCTGATGATATACAGGATGTTCAGCTAATAATTTACTCCCTTCATTATCTTCAAATATTGTAGGAAGTTCTTTAATCTTTAAGTCCAGTGATTTTAAAATTTGAGTTAACCATAAAATTTCCTTCACACAATCAGATAGTGCCATATATTCAGCTTCAGTTGATGACAATGCAACTGTAGGTTGTTTTCTAGATTTCCAAGTAATGGGAGTACCACCCATAATAAAAACATATCCAGTAGTTGATTTCCTATCATTTTTATCACCAGCCCAGTCAGAATCACAAAATCCAGTTAAAGTAAAATTTCTTACTTTCTTATATTTTAAACCTAACTTTAATGAACCTTTAATATATCTTAATGTATGTTTCGCAATTTTAATATGTTTTTCTTCTGGAGCCTTAATAAATCTTGATAAACAGGAAACTGCAAACGCTAAATCCGGTCTGACTGTATTTGCAGCAAATAACATTTTCCCCACCATGCTGCGATATATAGTAGCATCAGATTGATTTAGTAATTTTCCAGTAGGTAACATATCCACTTGCTCTGGCATAGGTGTGCTAACTGAATTACATTCGGACATTCCAAAATCATCAAGCATAGAAATCAGATATTTTTCCAGCGAAATTGAAATATGATCCTTTGTTTGGGTTACCTTCATACCCAAAAAGGTAGAAACATTTCCCAAGTCTTTCATTTGAAAGTTTTTCCGTAGTATATTTTTACATTTTTGAATACCATGATTATTATTAGAAAGAATCAAAAGATCATCCACATACAGTGCCACAATTAAAATCACATTATGAGATCTTGAAAAATATATACCAAATTCAGGGATCGTACGTTCGAACCCAGCGTCAGTTAAAACACTATTAATTTTCTGATTCCAGCAGAGAGGTGCTTGTTTCAATCCATATAAACTTTTATTCAGTTTACATACCCGACCACTTTTATCATCAAAACCAGGAGGCTGCATCATATATAATTCCTCATTCACAGTTCCATTAAGAAAAGCAGTGGTCACATCCATTTGATGTATATGTAAATCATACTGTGCAGCTAGTGCTAATAAAATTCGAATACTTTCATATCGGATAACAGGACTAAAAGTCTCAAAATAATCTAATCCATGGACTTGTTTAAATCCTTGTGCCACTAGACGAGCTTTATATATAGGAGGGGTTGATGTATCTTTAATTGTAAATACCCAACGGCAGCCAATTGGACGTCTATTCTTAGGAAGATCCACTAATGTCCAAGTTTTATTTTGATATTGTGCACTCATTTCTTTATCAATTGCTGCTTGCCATAAATTTGCATCAGGAGATGCAAGTGCTTGTTTTATTGTAGAAGGTAATTGATAAAATGTGGACCCATTTGTGAAAGCTTGATGTACAGTATTAAATACATAAAAATTCTTGATATTTATATTTGCCATCATGGACTTAGGATTTTCGCTTGTATTGTTCCTGTCTTTGATAGGTAATAATGATGTTTCAACTGGAATATTAAACTTTTTCAAACATCTTCTCTTTCTATTTGACATCTTTTTATTTATATCTTGTTGTCTAGTTGAAATCAAATTTTCATTGACCATAATCGGAATAAACTTATCTACTTCATCTATTGGAACATCCAGAGCTTGTGTAAATGGCGTTGTATATTTATCAGATGACATTAAGTTATCATCTTCACTTTGATTAGACTCTGAACTAGTATAATCATTTCCATGTAAATTTTCAAAATTTTCAAAATTTATTTTTCGCATCTTCGCGACTCTTTCCGAATTTGGACATCCTTCACTTTCACCACCATTAGCATCAGCTTTCCCATTATCGGTATCTATTTCCAAAGAACTAGACGGGTTTAACATATTATCAGTCAAAGTAGGTGTCACTTCATTGTCTGCTGTACTTAAATACTCTGTATCCGATGTCGTAGAGTCATTTGGGTCCAGCCTGTCCTCGCAAGACTTTGATTCTATTGGAATATTGATGCCCTTAGCAGATGACCCGAATAAAATGTCACTTGGTAGATATTCAGGTATATTTGATACCTCTAGCACTTGTGTATTATTTTTAAAAGGAAAAACCAATTCATCAAATTTCACATTACATGAAATTACAATATCTTGCAGTGAGGGAATATAGCACCTATACGCTTTATGATTTGGTTCATATCCCATAAATATACCTTCAATTGATGTAGTAGAGAATGTGGATTGTCTCTTCTCCGGTGGTATAAAAACATAACAAAGACAACCAAACGGATGTAGAAAATTATAGTCTGGATGAATTCCATTCCAATGAAAAAATGGTGTAAATTTAACTGCTTTTGTAGGTAATCTGTTTACTAGATATTCCACAGTCTTAACCGCTTCAGACCAAAATACTTCAGGACATTCTGAACTTTTTAATAATACTTTTGCTTTATCCTTAATACTTCTATGCATTCTTTCAGCTACGCCATTTTGATGTGAGTTATATGGAACTGTCAATTGATGTACAATTCCTTTTTCATAAAAGAAATTAGACAATTCCTGAGAACAAAATTCTCCTCCATTATCAGTCCTAACCGCCAAACATTTGAAACCTTTACTACTAAATTGATTTTCTGACATTTTTATAAAATACATTAATTCTTTAGCAACATCAGATTTATATTTTACTGGAACTAACCGTGTCCAACGTGTAAAGTCATCAACAATTGTTAGAAAATATTTTTCATCTTTAAAACCAATTGTTGAGAACGGACCACTCAAATCAGAATGAATCAAACTCAATGGAGAATTTATTTTCATTGATTCGGTAGACACGCTACTATAGCTTTTAGTTTGTTTTCCTGTAGTACATGCTGGACATAATTTAAACTCAGCTGGCTTTGAATATCCTAATTTAATCATTACATCTGTTGAGGGATGTCCCAATTTGGCATGATCAATCTCAAACTTTTCAGCCTTTGTTAAGTTCACCAGATTATTATTAGATGGATCCATTTTTGATTGAATTACCGGTTGATAGTCAAAGTAATAAAGATTATCTTTTGTTTTAGACCCAATTTTTCTCTTATTTTGACTAAAGTAAGCCGAATTCTCATCGAAACATATGGTTTCGCTTGTAATTCCCGTTATTAAGGTCACGGAAATCAGATTTTGACTGGCATCAGGAACGTATAGTACATCTTTCAACACAATTTTATCATTATCCTTAGTAAATTCAACAGAACCCTTACCTGAAATTGAGAGTGACTTCTCAGAAATACCATTAATTACACCCGAAAATGGTTGAATATTCTTAAAATGAGATAAATCTTTACTTAAATGAATGGTAGATCCTGAGTCAATAATATACGAATCGTCATTTTTCTTCACATTGAAACTTTTCTCACGAGCAACATTAACAGACCAACAATTATCTTTATCATATTGCTCACTAGCAGTGGAAGCAAAGTTAGCGTTACTACTACCATTTGATTTATAATTTTTCTTTTCAATTCTGTTACCTTGTCTGCAATTATTTTGATGATGACCAAATTTACGACATTTCCAACATTGAATTTTTGTTTTATGTCTATTGTCACGATTAGCAACAAAAATTTGACCAGAATTCTGAGAAGTTGAGATAGAATGAATTTCTAAAGTTGTATCCGGTTCCATTTGTTCTTTTAATGTCATCATAATATTTTCAAAATTCAACATTGATGAATCTTGTGTTAAAATTTTAGCCCTTTCTTGATCAGGAGTCATAAGTAAAACCATAAGACCTAAAATTTGATCACTTGTTAAACTTGCATTGCGAAGTTTATGTAACAATGAATGAACTTCCTTGTTTGTAAAATTTTCACCATTTAATACTTTATTAATAGTCACTTGAAATAATTTGAAAATCTTCACACTGGATAATTTGCCATAATCTGCAGTAATTTGTTTTAACAGTTGTAAACCAAAAGAACCTGCCCGATGTCTATATTTCTTAATAATTTCCGAGTCCACAGAAGCCATTAAAATAACATTAAGGAAGTTGTCCAGATCTCTTTTTAATTTGTCAACTTCTGCATCTGTAAGAACTTGTGTGGTAGTAGTGTTATCCTCATTGGTTACGTTTACAGTTTTGTCACTTGAAATACCTAAATCTCCATTGTCAAAATAATTTACAATACCACCTTTTTCAGCTGAAAGAACAAAACGTAAATTATCTCTCCAAGCAGTAAAGTTGTAGGCATTTGTTAATTGTAAGATCGAACCAGTAGGATGACGCTGAGCAAAGGTGCTCATAACCTGTTGTAATAGTTGAGTTCTAGTTTCTATGTAGGACATATTAATAAACAATATTTTACTTGATTAACTAAGAAAATTTTTTATACACGGGATCTCAATTTATTTTCTAATAATTGATCCCCAATCTAAAAATATCTGTGACTAATTTCACACATATAAAAAATTTATCTTAGAGAATTTTTCTACCTGGTCGAGCTTCGAACGCCACACCACACATACATCAACCACCCAGTCACTTGACCATTAGACTAGGTTAGTAGTCAAATGATCCGGACAATATATTTCAACACCCCACCATGTTCGGATCAGGGGTGCAACATTCCATATATATATATATCAGCAATTTTTAGTTAGATGTATGTCTTTATACGTTAGTATAGAATCCGTGTACAGTGAGGAACCAACACACACAGAGAAACACTTTTTCCTGCTTTCGCGTGTCCAAAAAAAAAAAATTAAAAAAATTTCCTCACCTCGAAGTCTCGCCATGAAAAATTAAATCTAAAGTATTTCAAAAACATAAAATAAATTTATATACATCTTGTATATACCAACCTTGCTCACAAGGTTACACTGTTTTTAAAACACAAATTTTCGTTAGTAAAGTTCACTTCAAATAGATAATTCTCTCAATTATCCAAACACAAATTTTGTTAGCCATATCATATTTATCACAAATAGAATTTTTCAAACCTCTGTCATGTTAAGTGAATCTCTAAATTTATGAAATTTAATTCTTCCTAACGGTTTAGTAAAAATATCACCTAACATAGACTCAGTTCCAATGGACTCTAATAAAAAAGTTTTATTCAGATTGTCTCTAACAAAATGATGACGAATATCAATGTGTTTTGTCCTCTGATGATATACAGGATGTTCCGCTAATAATTTACACCCTTCATTATCTTCAAATATTGTAGGAAGTTCTTTAATCTTTAAGTCCAGTGATTTTAAAATTTGAGTTAACCATAAAATTTCCTTCACACAATCAGATAGTGCCATATATTCAGCTTCAGTTGATGACAATGCAACTGTAGGTTGTTTTCTAGATTTCCAAGTAATGGGAGTACCACCCATAATAAAAACATATCCAGTAGTTGATTTCCTATCATTTTTATCACCAGCCCAGTCAGAATCACAAAATCCAGTTAAAGTAAAATTTCTTACTTTCTTATATTTTAAACCTAACTTTAATGAACCTTTAATATATCTTAATGTATGTTTCGCAATTTTAATATGTTTTTCTTCTGGAGCCTTAATAAATCTTGATAAACAGGAAACTGCAAACGCTAAATCCGGTCTTACTGTATTTGCAGCAAATAACATTTTCCCCACCATGCTGCGATATATAGTAGCATCAGATTGATTTAGTAATTTTCCAGTAGGTAACATATCCACTTGCTCTGGCATAGGTGTGCTAACTGAATTACATTCGGACATTCCAAAATCATCAAGCATAGAAATCAGATATTTTTCCAGCGAAATTGAAATATGATCCTTTGTTTGGGTTACCTTCATACCCAAAAAGGTAGAAACATTTCCCAAGTCTTTCATTTGAAAGTTTTTCCGTAGTATATTTTTACATTTTTGAATACCATGATTATTATTAGAAAGAATCAAAAGATCATCCACATACAGTGCCACAATTAAAATCACATTATGAGATCTTGAAAAATATATACCAAATTCAGGGATCGTACGTTCGAACCCAGCGTCAGTTAAAACACTATTAATTTTCTGATTCCAGCAGAGAGGTGCTTGTTTCAATCCATATAAACTTTTATTCAGTTTACATACCCGACCACTTTTATCATCAAAACCAGGAGGCTGCATCATATATAATTCCTCATTCACAGTTCCATTAAGAAAAGCAGTGGTCACATCCATTTGATGTATATGTAAATCATACTGTGCAGCTAGTGCTAATAAAATTCGAATACTTTCATATCGGATAACAGGACTAAAAGTCTCAAAATAATCTAATCCATGGACTTGTTTAAATCCTTGTGCCACTAGACGAGCTTTATATATAGGAGGGGTTGATGTATCTTTAATTGTAAATACCCAACGGCAGCCAATTGGACGTCTATTCTTAGGAAGATCCACTAATGTCCAAGTTTTATTTTGATATTGTGCACTCATTTCTTTATCAATTGCTGCTTGCCATAAATTTGCATCAGGAGATGCAAGTGCTTGTTTTATTGTAGAAGGTAATTGATAAAATGTGGACCCCTTTTTGAAAGCTTGATGTACAGTATTAAATACATAAAAATTCTTGATATTTATATTTGCCATCATGGACTTAGGATTTTCGCTTGTATTGTTCCTGTCTTTGATAGGTAATAATGATGTTTCAACTGGAATATTAAACTTTTTCAAACATCTTCTCTTTCTATTTGACATCTTTTTATTTATATCTTGTTGTCTAGTCGAAATCAAATTTTCATTGACCATAATCGGAATAAACTTATCTACTTCATCTATTGGAACATCCAGAGCTTGTGTAAATGGCGTTGTATATTTATCAGATGACATTAAGTTATCATCTTCACTTTGATTAGACTCTGAACTAGTATAATCATTTCCATGTAAATTTTCAAAATTTTCAAAATTTATTTTTCGCATCTTCGCGACTCTTTCCGAATTTGGACATCCTTCACTTTCACCACCATTAGCATCAGCTTTCCCATTATCGGTATCTATTTCCAAAGAACTAGACGGGTTTAACATATTATCAGTCAAAGTAGGTGTCACTTCATTGTCTGCTGTACTTAAATACTCTGTATCCGATGTCGTAGAGTCATTTGGGTCCAGCCTGTCCTCGCAAGACTTTGATTCTATTGGAATATTGATGCCCTTAGCAGATGACCCGAATAAAATGTCACTTGGTAGATATTCAGGTATATTTGATACCTCTAGCACTTGTGTATTATTTTTAAAAGGAAAAACCAATTCATCAAATTTCACATTACATGAAATTACAATATCTTGCAGTGAGGGAATATAGCACCTATACGCTTTATGATTTGGTTCATATCCCATAAATATACCTTCAATTGATGTAGTAGAGAATGTGGATTGTCTCTTCTCCGGTGGTATAAAAACATAACAAAGACAACCAAACGGATGTAGAAAATTATAGTCTGGATGAATTCCATTCCAATGAAAAAATGGTGTAAATTTAACTGCTTTTGTAGGTAATCTGTTTACTAGATATTCCACAGTCTTAACCGCTTCAGACCAAAATACTTCAGGACATTCTGAACTTTTTAATAATACTTTTGCTTTATCCTTAATACTTCTATGCATTCTTTCAGCTACGCCATTTTGATGTGAGTTATATGGAACTGTCAATTGATGTACAATTCCTTTTTCATAAAAGAAATTAGACAATTCCTGAGAACAAAATTCTCCTCCATTATCAGTCCTAACCGCCAAACATTTGAAACCTTTACTACTAAATTGATTTTCTGACATTTTTATAAAATACATTAATTCTTTAGCAACATCAGATTTATATTTTACTGGAACTAACCGTGTCCAACGTGTAAAGTCATCAACAATTGTTAGAAAATATTTTTCATCTTTAAAACCAATTGTTGAGAACGGACCACTCAAATCAGAATGAATCAAACTCAATGGAGAATTTATTTTCATTGATTCTGTAGACACGCTACTATAGCTTTTAGTTTGTTTTCCTGTAGTACATGCTGGACATAATTTAAACTCAGCTGGCTTTGAATATCCTAATTTAATCATTACATCTGTTGAGGGATGTCCCAATTTGGCATGATCAATCTCAAACTTTTCAGCCTTTGTTAAGTTCACCAGATTATTATTAGATGGATCCATTTTTGATTGAATTACCGGTTGATAGTCAAAGTAATAAAGATTATCTTTTGTTTTAGACCCAATTTTTCTCTTATTTTGACTAAAGTAAGCCGAATACTCATCGAAACATATGGTTTCGCTTGTAATTCCCGTTATTAAGGTCACGGAAATCAGATTTTGACTGGCATCAGGAACGTATAGTACATCTTTCAACACAATTTTATCATTATCCTTAGTAAATTCAACAGAACCCTTACCTGAAATTGAGAGTGACTTCTCAGAAATACCATTAATTACACCCGAAAATGGTTGAATATTCTTAAAATGAGATAAATCTTTACTTAAATGAATGGTAGATCCTGAGTCAATAATATACGAATCGTCATTTTTCTTCACATTGAAACTTTTCTCACGAGCAACATTAACAGACCAACAATTATCTTTATCATATTGCTCACTAGCAGTGGAAGCAAAGTTAGCGTTACTACTACCATTTGATTTATAATTTTTCTTTTCAATTCTGTTACCTTGTCTGCAATTATTTTGATGATGACCAAATTTACGACATTTCCAACATTGAATTTTTGTTTTATGTCTATTGTCACGATTAGCAACAAAAATTTGACCAGAATTCTGAGAAGTTGAGATAGAATGAATTTCTAAAGTTGTATCCGGTTCCATTTGTTCTTTTAATGTCATCATAATATTTTCAAAATTCAACATTGATGAATCTTGTGTTAAAATTTTAGCCCTTTCTTGATCAGGAGTCATAAGTAAAACCATAAGACCTAAAATTTGATCACTTGTTAAACTTGCATTGCGAAGTTTATGTAACAATGAATGAACTTCCTTGTTTGTAAAATTTTCACCATTTAATACTTTATTAATAGTCACTTGAAATAATTTGAAAATCTTCACACTGGATAATTTGCCATAATCTGCAGTAATTTGTTTTAACAGTTGTAAACCAAAAGAACCTGCCCGATGTCTATATTTCTTAATAATTTCCGAGTCCACAGAAGCCATTAAAATAACATTAAGGAAGTTGTCCAGATCTCTTTTTAATTTGTCAACTTCTGCATCTGTAAGAACTTGTGTGGTAGTAGTGTTATCCTCATTGGTTACGTTTACAGTTTTGTCACTTGAAATACCTAAATCTCCATTGTCAAAATAATTTACAATACCACCTTTTTCAGCTGAAAGAACAAAACGTAAATTATCTCTCCAAGCAGTAAAGTTGTAGGCATTTGTTAATTGTAAGATCGAACCAGTAGGATGACGCTGAGCAAAGGTGCTCATAACCTGTTGTAATAGTTGAGTTCTAGTTTCTATGTAGGACATATTAATAAACAATATTTTACTTGATTAACTAAGAAAATTTTTTATACACGGGATCTCAATTTATTTTCTAATAATTGATCCCCAATCTAAAAATATCTGTGACTAATTTCACACATATAAAAAATTTATCTTAGAGAATTTTTCTACCTGGTCGAGCTTCGAACGCCACACCACACATACATCAACCACCCAGTCACTTGACCATTAGACTAGGTTAGTAGTCAAATGATCCGGACAATATATTTCAACACCCCACCATGTTCGGATCAGGGGTGCAACATTCCAATATATATATATCAGCAATTTTTAGTTAGATGTATGTCTTTATACGTTAGTATAGAATCCGTGTACAGTGAGGAACCAACACACACAGAGAAACACTTTTTCCTGCTTTCGCGTGTCCAAAAAAAAAATTAAAAAAATTTCCTCACCTCGAAGTCTCGCCATGAAAAATTAAATCTAAAGTATTTCAAAAACATAAAATAAATTTATATACATCTTGTATATACCAACCTTGCTCACAAGGTTACACTGTTTTTAAAACACAAATTTTCGTTAGTAAAGTTCACTTCAAATAGATAATTCTCTCAATTATCCAAACACAAATTTTGTTAGCCATATCATATTCATCACAAATAGAATTTTTTCAAACCTCTGTCATGTTAAGTGAATCTCTAAATTTATGAAATTTAATTCTTCCTAATGGTTTAGTAAAAATATCACCTAACATAGACTCAGTTCCAATGGACTCTAATAAAAAAGTTTTATTCAGATTGTCTCTAATAAAATGATGACGAATATCAATGTGTTTTGTCCTCTGATGATATACAGGATGTTCAGCTAATAATTTACTCCCTTCATTATCTTCAAATATTGTAGGAAGTTCTTTAATCTTTAAGTCCAGTGATTTTAAAATTTGAGTTAACCATAAAATTTCCTTCACACAATCAGATAGTGCCATATATTCAGCTTCAGTTGATGACAATGCAACTGTAGGTTGTTTTCTAGATTTCCAAGTAATGGGAGTACCACCCATAATAAAAACATATCCAGTAGTTGATTTCCTATCATTTTTATCACCAGCCCAGTCAGAATCACAAAATCCAGTTAAAGTAAAATTTCTTACTTTCTTATATTTTAAACCTAACTTTAATGAACCTTTAATATATCTTAATGTATGTTTCGCAATTTTAATATGTTTTTCTTCTGGAGCCTTAATAAATCTTGATAAACAGGAAACTGCAAACGCTAAATCCGGTCTGACTGTATTTGCAGCAAATAACATTTTCCCCACCATGCTGCGATATATAGTAGCATCAGATTGATTTAGTAATTTTCCAGTAGGTAACATATCCACTTGCTCTGGCATAGGTGTGCTAACTGAATTACATTCGGACATTCCAAAATCATCAAGCATAGAAATCAGATATTTTTCCAGCGAAATTGAAATATGATCCTTTGTTTGGGTTACCTTCATACCCAAAAAGGTAGAAACATTTCCCAAGTCTTTCATTTGAAAGTTTTTCCGTAGTATATTTTTACATTTTTGAATACCATGATTATTATTAGAAAGAATCAAAAGATCATCCACATACAGTGCCACAATTAAAATCACATTATGAGATCTTGAAAAATATATACCAAATTCAGGGATCGTACGTTCGAACCCAGCGTCAGTTAAAACACTATTAATTTTCTGATTCCAGCAGAGAGGTGCTTGTTTCAATCCATATAAACTTTTATTCAGTTTACATACCCGACCACTTTTATCATCAAAACCAGGAGGCTGCATCATATATAATTCCTCATTCACAGTTCCATTAAGAAAAGCAGTGGTCACATCCATTTGATGTATATGTAAATCATACTGTGCAGCTAGTGCTAATAAAATTCGAATACTTTCATATCGGATAACAGGACTAAAAGTCTCAAAATAATCTAATCCATGGACTTGTTTAAATCCTTGTGCCACTAGACGAGCTTTATATATAGGAGGGGTTGATGTATCTTTAATTGTAAATACCCAACGGCAGCCAATTGGACGTCTATTCTTAGGAAGATCCACTAATGTCCAAGTTTTATTTTGATATTGTGCACTCATTTCTTTATCAATTGCTGCTTGCCATAAATTTGCATCAGGAGATGCAAGTGCTTGTTTTATTGGAGAAGGTAATTGATAAAATGTGGACCCATTTGTGAAAGCTTGATGTACAGTATTAAATACATAAAAATTCTTGATATTTATATTTGCCATCATGGACTTAGGATTTTCGCTTGTATTGTTCCTGTCTTTGATAGGTAATAATGATGTTTCAACTGGAATATTAAACTTTTTCAAACATCTTCTCTTTCTATTTGACATCTTTTTATTTATATCTTGTTGTCTAGTTGAAATCAAATTTTCATTGACCATAATCGGAATAAACTTATCTACTTCATCTATTGGAACATCCAGAGCTTGTGTAAATGGCGTTGTATATTTATCAGATGACATTAAGTTATCATCTTCACTTTGATTAGACTCTGAACTAGTATAATCATTTCCATGTAAATTTTCAAAATTTTCAAAATTTATTTTTCGCATCTTCGCGACTCTTTCCGAATTTGGACATCCTTCACTTTCACCACCATTAGCATCAGCTTTCCCATTATCGGTATCTATTTCCAAAGAACTAGACGGGTTTAACATATTATCAGTCAAAGTAGGTGTCACTTCATTGTCTGCTGTACTTAAATACTCTGTATCCGATGTCGTAGAGTCATTTGGGTCCAGCCTGTCCTCGCAAGACTTTGATTCTATTGGAATATTGATGCCCTTAGCAGATGACCCGAATAAAATGTCACTTGGTAGATATTCAGGTATATTTGATACCTCTAGCACTTGTGTATTATTTTTAAAAGGAAAAACCAATTCATCAAATTTCACATTACATGAAATTACAATATCTTGCAGTGAGGGAATATAGCACCTATACGCTTTATGATTTGGTTCATATCCCATAAATATACCTTCAATTGATGTAGTAGAGAATGTGGATTGTCTCTTCTCCGGTGGTATAAAAACATAACAAAGACAACCAAACGGATGTAGAAAATTATAGTCTGGATGAATTCCATTCCAATGAAAAAATGGTGTAAATTTAACTGCTTTTGTAGGTAATCTGTTTACTAGATATTCCACAGTCTTAACCGCTTCAGACCAAAATACTTCAGGACATTCTGAACTTTTTAATAATACTTTTGCTTTATCCTTAATACTTCTATGCATTCTTTCAGCTACGCCATTTTGATGTGAGTTATATGGAACTGTCAATTGATGTACAATTCCTTTTTCATAAAAGAAATTAGACAATTCCTGAGAACAAAATTCTCCTCCATTATCAGTCCTAACCGCCAAACATTTGAAACCTTTACTACTAAATTGATTTTCTGACATTTTTATAAAATACATTAATTCTTTAGCAACATCAGATTTATATTTTACTGGAACTAACCGTGTCCAACGTGTAAAGTCATCAACAATTGTTAGAAAATATTTTTCATCTTTAAAACCAATTGTTGAGAACGGACCACTCAAATCAGAATGAATCAAACTCAATGGAGAATTTATTTTCATTGATTCTGTAGACACGCTACTATAGCTTTTAGTTTGTTTTCCTGTAGTACATGCTGGACATAATTTAAACTCAGCTGGCTTTGAATATCCTAATTTAATCATTACATCTGTTGAGGGATGTCCCAATTTGGCATGATCAATCTCAAACTTTTCAGCCTTTGTTAAGTTCACCAGATTATTATTAGATGGATCCATTTTTGATTGAATTACCGGTTGATAGTCAAAGTAATAAAGATTATCTTTTGTTTTAGACCCAATTTTTCTCTTATTTTGACTAAAGTAAGCCGAATACTCATCGAAACATATGGTTTCGCTTGTAATTCCCGTTATTAAGGTCACGGAAATCAGATTTTGACTGGCATCAGGAACGTATAGTACATCTTTCAACACAATTTTATCATTATCCTTAGTAAATTCAACAGAACCCTTACCTGAAATTGAGAGTGACTTCTCAGAAATACCATTAATTACACCCGAAAATGGTTGAATATTCTTAAAATGAGATAAATCTTTACTTAAATGAATGGTAGATCCTGAGTCAATAATATACGAATCGTCATTTTTCTTCACATTGAAACTTTTCTCACGAGCAACATTAACAGACCAACAATTATCTTTATCATATTGCTCACTAGCAGTGGAAGCAAAGTTAGCGTTACTACTACCATTTGATTTATAATTTTTCTTTTCAATTCTGTTACCTTGTCTGCAATTATTTTGATGATGACCAAATTTACGACATTTCCAACATTGAATTTTTGTTTTATGTCTATTGTCACGATTAGCAACAAAAATTTGACCAGAATTCTGAGAAGTTGAGATAGAATGAATTTCTAAAGTTGTATCCGGTTCCATTTGTTCTTTTAATGTCATCATAATATTTTCAAAATTCAACATTGATGAATCTTGTGTTAAAATTTTAGCCCTTTCTTGATCAGGAGTCATAAGTAAAACCATAAGACCTAAAATTTGATCACTTGTTAAACTTGCATTGCGAAGTTTATGTAACAATGAATGAACTTCCTTGTTTGTAAAATTTTCACCATTTAATACTTTATTAATAGTCACTTGAAATAATTTGAAAATCTTCACACTGGATAATTTGCCATAATCTGCAGTAATTTGTTTTAACAGTTGTAAACCAAAAGAACCTGCCCGATGTCTATATTTCTTAATAATTTCCGAGTCCACAGAAGCCATTAAAATAACATTAAGGAAGTTGTCCAGATCTCTTTTTAATTTGTCAACTTCTGCATCTGTAAGAACTTGTGTGGTAGTAGTGTTATCCTCATTGGTTACGTTTACAGTTTTGTCACTTGAAATACCTAAATCTCCATTGTCAAAATAATTTACAATACCACCTTTTTCAGCTGAAAGAACAAAACGTAAATTATCTCTCCAAGCAGTAAAGTTGTAGGCATTTGTTAATTGTAAGATCGAACCAGTAGGATGACGCTGAGCAAAGGTGCTCATAACCTGTTGTAATAGTTGAGTTCTAGTTTCTATGTAGGACATATTAATAAACAATATTTTACTTGATTAACTAAGAAAATTTTTTATACACGGGATCTCAATTTATTTTCTAATAATTGATCCCCAATCTAAAAATATCTGTGACTAATTTCACACATATAAAAAATTTATCTTAGGGAATTTTTCTACCTGGTCGAGCTTCGAACGCCACACCACACATACATCAACCACCCAGTCACTTGACCATTAGACTAGGTTAGTAGTCAAATGATCCGGACAATATATTTCAACACCCCACCATGTTCGGATCAGGGGTGCAACATTCCAATATATATATATATATCAGCAATTTTTAGTTAGATGTATGTCTTTATACGTTAGTATAGAATCCGTGTACAGTGAGGAACCAACACACACAGAGAAACACTTTTTCCTGCTTTCGCGTGTCCAAAAAAAAAAAATTAAAAAAATTTCCTCACCTCGAAGTCTCGCCATGAAAAATTAAATCTAAAGTATTTCAAAAACATAAAATAAATTTATATACATCTCGTATATACCAACCTTGCTCACAAGGTTACACTGTTTTTAAAACACAAATTTTCGTTAGTAAAGTTCACTTCAAATAGATAATTCTCTCAATTATCCAAACACAAATTTTGTTAGCCATATCATATTCATCACAAATAGAATTTTTTCAAACCTCTGTCATGTTAAGTGAATCTCTAAATTTATGAAATTTAATTCTTCCTAATGGTTTAGTAAAAATATCACCTAACATAGACTCAGTTCCAATGGACTCTAATAAAAAAGTTTTATTCAGATTGTCTCTAATAAAATGATGACGAATATCAATGTGTTTTGTCCTCTGATGATATACAGGATGTTCAGCTAATAATTTACTCCCTTCATTATCTTCAAATATTGTAGGAAGTTCTTTAATCTTTAAGTCCAGTGATTTTAAAATTTGAGTTAACCATAAAATTTCCTTCACACAATCAGATAGTGCCATATATTCAGCTTCAGTTGATGACAATGCAACTGTAGGTTGTTTTCTAGATTTCCAAGTAATGGGAGTACCACCCATAATAAAAACATATCCAGTAGTTGATTTCCTATCATTTTTATCACCAGCCCAGTCAGAATCACAAAATCCAGTTAAAGTAAAATTTCTTACTTTCTTATATTTTAAACCTAACTTTAATGAACCTTTAATATATCTTAATGTATGTTTCGCAATTTTAATATGTTTTTCTTCTGGAGCCTTAATAAATCTTGATAAACAGGAAACTGCAAACGCTAAATCCGGTCTGACTGTATTTGCAGCAAATAACATTTTCCCCACCATGCTGCGATATATAGTAGCATCAGATTGATTTAGTAATTTTCCAGTAGGTAACATATCCACTTGCTCTGGCATAGGTGTGCTAACTGAATTACATTCGGACATTCCAAAATCATCAAGCATAGAAATCAGATATTTTTCCAGCGAAATTGAAATATGATCCTTTGTTTGGGTTACCTTCATACCCAAAAAGGTAGAAACATTTCCCAAGTCTTTCATTTGAAAGTTTTTCCGTAGTATATTTTTACATTTTTGAATACCATGATTATTATTAGAAAGAATCAAAAGATCATCCACATACAGTGCCACAATTAAAATCACATTATGAGATCTTGAAAAATATATACCAAATTCAGGGATCGTACGTTCGAACCCAGCGTCAGTTAAAACACTATTAATTTTCTGATTCCAGCAGAGAGGTGCTTGTTTCAATCCATATAAACTTTTATTCAGTTTACATACCCGACCACTTTTATCATCAAAACCAGGAGGCTGCATCATATATAATTCCTCATTCACAGTTCCATTAAGAAAAGCAGTGGTCACATCCATTTGATGTATATGTAAATCATACTGTGCAGCTAGTGCTAATAAAATTCGAATACTTTCATATCGGATAACAGGACTAAAAGTCTCAAAATAATCTAATCCATGGACTTGTTTAAATCCTTGTGCCACTAGACGAGCTTTATATATAGGAGGGGTTGATGTATCTTTAATTGTAAATACCCAACGGCAGCCAATTGGACGTCTATTCTTAGGAAGATCCACTAATGTCCAAGTTTTATTTTGATATTGTGCACTCATTTCTTTATCAATTGCTGCTTGCCATAAATTTGCATCAGGAGATGCAAGTGCTTGTTTTATTGTAGAAGGTAATTGATAAAATGTGGACCCCTTTTTGAAAGCTTGATGTACAGTATTAAATACATAAAAATTCTTGATATTTATATTTGCCATCATGGACTTAGGATTTTCGCTTGTATTGTTCCTGTCTTTGATAGGTAATAATGATGTTTCAACTGGAATATTAAACTTTTTCAAACATCTTCTCTTTCTATTTGACATCTTTTTATTTATATCTTGTTGTCTAGTTGAAATCAAATTTTCATTGACCATAATCGGAATAAACTTATCTACTTCATCTATTGGAACATCCAGAGCTTGTGTAAATGGCGTTGTATATTTATCAGATGACATTAAGTTATCATCTTCACTTTGATTAGACTCTGAACTAGTATAATCATTTCCATGTAAATTTTCAAAATTTTCAAAATTTATTTTTCGCATCTTCGCGACTCTTTCCGAATTTGGACATCCTTCACTTTCACCACCATTAGCATCAGCTTTCCCATTATCGGTATCTATTTCCAAAGAACTAGACGGGTTTAACATATTATCAGTCAAAGTAGGTGTCACTTCATTGTCTGCTGTACTTAAATACTCTGTATCCGATGTCGTAGAGTCATTTGGGTCCAGCCTGTCCTCGCAAGACTTTGATTCTATTGGAATATTGATGCCCTTAGCAGATGACCCGAATAAAATGTCACTTGGTAGATATTCAGGTATATTTGATACCTCTAGCACTTGTGTATTATTTTTAAAAGGAAAAACCAATTCATCAAATTTCACATTACATGAAATTACAATATCTTGCAGTGAGGGAATATAGCACCTATACGCTTTATGATTTGGTTCATATCCCATAAATATACCTTCAATTGATGTAGTAGAGAATGTGGATTGTCTCTTCTCCGGTGGTATAAAAACATAACAAAGACAACCAAACGGATGTAGAAAATTATAGTCTGGATGAATTCCATTCCAATGAAAAAATGGTGTAAATTTAACTGCTTTTGTAGGTAATCTGTTTACTAGATATTCCACAGTCTTAACCGCTTCAGACCAAAATACTTCAGGACATTCTGAACTTTTTAATAATACTTTTGCTTTATCCTTAATACTTCTATGCATTCTTTCAGCTACGCCATTTTGATGTGAGTTATATGGAACTGTCAATTGATGTACAATTCCTTTTTCATAAAAGAAATTAGACAATTCCTGAGAACAAAATTCTCCTCCATTATCAGTCCTAACCGCCAAACATTTGAAACCTTTACTACTAAATTGATTTTCTGACATTTTTATAAAATACATTAATTCTTTAGCAACATCAGATTTATATTTTACTGGAACTAACCGTGTCCAACGTGTAAAGTCATCAACAATTGTTAGAAAATATTTTTCATCTTTAAAACCAATTGTTGAGAACGGACCACTCAAATCAGAATGAATCAAACTCAATGGAGAATTTATTTTCATTGATTCTGTAGACACGCTACTATAGCTTTTAGTTTGTTTTCCTGTAGTACATGCTGGACATAATTTAAACTCAGCTGGCTTTGAATATCCTAATTTAATCATTACATCTGTTGAGGGATGTCCCAATTTGGCATGATCAATCTCAAACTTTTCAGCCTTTGTTAAGTTCACCAGATTATTATTAGATGGATCCATTTTTGATTGAATTACCGGTTGATAGTCAAAGTAATAAAGATTATCTTTTGTTTTAGACCCAATTTTTCTCTTATTTTGACTAAAGTAAGCCGAATACTCATCGAAACATATGGTTTCGCTTGTAATTCCCGTTATTAAGGTCACGGAAATCAGATTTTGACTGGCATCAGGAACGTATAGTACATCTTTCAACACAATTTTATCATTATCCTTAGTAAATTCAACAGAACCCTTACCTGAAATTGAGAGTGACTTCTCAGAAATACCATTAATTACACCCGAAAATGGTTGAATATTCTTAAAATGAGATAAATCTTTACTTAAATGAATGGTAGATCCTGAGTCAATAATATACGAATCGTCATTTTTCTTCACATTGAAACTTTTCTCACGAGCAACATTAACAGACCAACAATTATCTTTATCATATTGCTCACTAGCAGTGGAAGCAAAGTTAGCGTTACTACTACCATTTGATTTATAATTTTTCTTTTCAATTCTGTTACCTTGTCTGCAATTATTTTGATGATGACCAAATTTACGACATTTCCAACATTGAATTTTTGTTTTATGTCTATTGTCACGATTAGCAACAAAAATTTGACCAGAATTCTGAGAAGTTGAGATAGAATGAATTTCTAAAGTTGTATCCGGTTCCATTTGTTCTTTTAATGTCATCATAATATTTTCAAAATTCAACATTGATGAATCTTGTGTTAAAATTTTAGCCCTTTCTTGATCAGGAGTCATAAGTAAAACCATAAGACCTAAAATTTGATCACTTGTTAAACTTGCATTGCGAAGTTTATGTAACAATGAATGAACTTCCTTGTTTGTAAAATTTTCACCATTTAATACTTTATTAATAGTCACTTGAAATAATTTGAAAATCTTCACACTGGATAATTTGCCATAATCTGCAGTAATTTGTTTTAACAGTTGTAAACCAAAAGAACCTGCCCGATGTCTATATTTCTTAATAATTTCCGAGTCCACAGAAGCCATTAAAATAACATTAAGGAAGTTGTCCAGATCTCTTTTTAATTTGTCAACTTCTGCATCTGTAAGAACTTGTGTGGTAGTAGTGTTATCCTCATTGGTTACGTTTACAGTTTTGTCACTTGAAATACCTAAATCTCCATTGTCAAAATAATTTACAATACCACCTTTTCAGCTGAAAGAACAAAACGTAAATTATCTCTCCAAGCAGTAAAGTTGTAGGCATTTGTTAATTGTAAGATCGAACCAGTAGGATGACGCTGAGCAAAGGTGCTCATAACCTGTTGTAATAGTTGAGTTCTAGTTTCTATGTAGGACATATTAATAAACAATATTTTACTTGATTAACTAAGAAAATTTTTTATACACGGGATCTCAATTTATTTTCTAATAATTGATCCCCAATCTAAAAATATCTGTGACTAATTTCACACATATAAAAAATTTATCTTAGGGAATTTTTCTACCTGGTCGAGCTTCGAACGCCACACCACACATACATCAACCACCCAGTCACTTGACCATTAGACTAGGTTAGTAGTCAAATGATCCGGACAATATATTTCAACACCCCACCATGTTCGGATCAGGGGTGCAACATTCCAATATATATATATCAGCAATTTTTTAGTTAGATGTATGTCTTTATACGTTAGTATAGAATCCGTGTACAGTGAGGAACCAACACACACAGAGAAACACTTTTTCCTGCTTTCGCGTGTCCAAAAAAAAAAAAATTAAAAAAATTTCCTCACCTCGAAGTCTCGCCATGAAAAATTAAATCTAAAGTATTTCAAAAACATAAAATAAATTTATATACATCTCGTATATACCAACCTTGCTCACAAGGTTACACTGTTTTTAAAACACAAATTTTCGTTAGTAAAGTTCACTTCAAATAGATAATTCTCTCAATTATCCAAACACAAATTTTGTTAGCCATATCATATTCATCACAAATAGAATTTTTTCAAACCTCTGTCATGTTAAGTGAATCTCTAAATTTATGAAATTTAATTCTTCCTAATGGTTTAGTAAAAATATCACCTAACATAGACTCAGTTCCAATGGACTCTAATAAAAAAGTTTTATTCAGATTGTCTCTAATAAAATGATGACGAATATCAATGTGTTTTGTCCTCTGATGATATACAGGATGTTCAGCTAATAATTTACTCCCTTCATTATCTTCAAATATTGTAGGAAGTTCTTTAATCTTTAAGTCCAGTGATTTTAAAATTTGAGTTAACCATAAAATTTCCTTCACACAATCAGATAGTGCCATATATTCAGCTTCAGTTGATGACAATGCAACTGTAGGTTGTTTTCTAGATTTCCAAGTAATGGGAGTACCACCCATAATAAAAACATATCCAGTAGTTGATTTCCTATCATTTTTATCACCAGCCCAGTCAGAATCACAAAATCCAGTTAAAGTAAAATTTCTTACTTTCTTATATTTTAAACCTAACTTTAATGAACCTTTAATATATCTTAATGTATGTTTCGCAATTTTAATATGTTTTTCTTCTGGAGCCTTAATAAATCTTGATAAACAGGAAACTGCAAACGCTAAATCCGGTCTGACTGTATTTGCAGCAAATAACATTTTCCCCACCATGCTGCGATATATAGTAGCATCAGATTGATTTAGTAATTTTCCAGTAGGTAACATATCCACTTGCTCTGGCATAGGTGTGCTAACTGAATTACATTCGGACATTCCAAAATCATCAAGCATAGAAATCAGATATTTTTCCAGCGAAATTGAAATATGATCCTTTGTTTGGGTTACCTTCATACCCAAAAAGGTAGAAACATTTCCCAAGTCTTTCATTTGAAAGTTTTTCCGTAGTATATTTTTACATTTTTGAATACCATGATTATTATTAGAAAGAATCAAAAGATCATCCACATACAGTGCCACAATTAAAATCACATTATGAGATCTTGAAAAATATATACCAAATTCAGGGATCGTACGTTCGAACCCAGCGTCAGTTAAAACACTATTAATTTTCTGATTCCAGCAGAGAGGTGCTTGTTTCAATCCATATAAACTTTTATTCAGTTTACATACCCGACCACTTTTATCATCAAAACCAGGAGGCTGCATCATATATAATTCCTCATTCACAGTTCCATTAAGAAAAGCAGTGGTCACATCCATTTGATGTATATGTAAATCATACTGTGCAGCTAGTGCTAATAAAATTCGAATACTTTCATATCGGATAACAGGACTAAAAGTCTCAAAATAATCTAATCCATGGACTTGTTTAAATCCTTGTGCCACTAGACGAGCTTTATATATAGGAGGGGTTGATGTATCTTTAATTGTAAATACCCAACGGCAGCCAATTGGACGTCTATTCTTAGGAAGATCCACTAATGTCCAAGTTTTATTTTGATATTGTGCACTCATTTCTTTATCAATTGCTGCTTGCCATAAATTTGCATCAGGAGATGCAAGTGCTTGTTTTATTGTAGAAGGTAATTGATAAAATGTGGACCCATTTGTGAAAGCTTGATGTACAGTATTAAATACATAAAAATTCTTGATATTTATATTTGCCATCATGGACTTAGGATTTTCGCTTGTATTGTTCCTGTCTTTGATAGGTAATAATGATGTTTCAACTGGAATATTAAACTTTTTCAAACATCTTCTCTTTCTATTTGACATCTTTTTATTTATATCTTGTTGTCTAGTTGAAATCAAATTTTCATTGACCATAATCGGAATAAACTTATCTACTTCATCTATTGGAACATCCAGAGCTTGTGTAAATGGCGTTGTATATTTATCAGATGACATTAAGTTATCATCTTCACTTTGATTAGACTCTGAACTAGTATAATCATTTCCATGTAAATTTTCAAAATTTTCAAAATTTATTTTTCGCATCTTCGCGACTCTTTCCGAATTTGGACATCCTTCACTTTCACCACCATTAGCATCAGCTTTCCCATTATCGGTATCTATTTCCAAAGAACTAGACGGGTTTAACATATTATCAGTCAAAGTAGGTGTCACTTCATTGTCTGCTGTACTTGAATACTCTGTATCCGATGTCGTAGAGTCATTTGGGTCCAGCCTGTCCTCGCAAGACTTTGATTCTATTGGAATATTGATGCCCTTAGCAGATGACCCGAATAAAATGTCACTTGGTAGATATTCAGGTATATTTGATACCTCTAGCACTTGTGTATTATTTTTAAAAGGAAAAACCAATTCATCAAATTTCACATTACATGAAATTACAATATCTTGCAGTGAGGGAATATAGCACCTATACGCTTTATGATTTGGTTCATATCCCATAAATATACCTTCAATTGATGTAGTAGAGAATGTGGATTGTCTCTTCTCCGGTGGTATAAAAACATAACAAAGACAACCAAACGGATGTAGAAAATTATAGTCTGGATGAATTCCATTCCAATGAAAAAATGGTGTAAATTTAACTGCTTTTGTAGGTAATCTGTTTACTAGATATTCCACAGTCTTAACCGCTTCAGACCAAAATACTTCAGGACATTCTGAACTTTTTAATAATACTTTTGCTTTATCCTTAATACTTCTATGCATTCTTTCAGCTACGCCATTTTGATGTGAGTTATATGGAACTGTCAATTGATGTACAATTCCTTTTTCATAAAAGAAATTAGACAATTCCTGAGAACAAAATTCTCCTCCATTATCAGTCCTAACCGCCAAACATTTGAAACCTTTACTACTAAATTGATTTTCTGACATTTTTATAAAATACATTAATTCTTTAGCAACATCAGATTTATATTTTACTGGAACTAACCGTGTCCAACGTGTAAAGTCATCAACAATTGTTAGAAAATATTTTTCATCTTTAAAACCAATTGTTGAGAACGGACCACTCAAATCAGAATGAATCAAACTCAATGGAGAATTTATTTTCATTGATTCTGTAGACACGCTACTATAGCTTTTAGTTTGTTTTCCTGTAGTACATGCTGGACATAATTTAAACTCAGCTGGCTTTGAATATCCTAATTTAATCATTACATCTGTTGAGGGATGTCCCAATTTGGCATGATCAATCTCAAACTTTTCAGCCTTTGTTAAGTTCACCAGATTATTATTAGATGGATCCATTTTTGATTGAATTACCGGTTGATAGTCAAAGTAATAAAGATTATCTT